>JAVFBZ010056743.1:0-10014 GCA_032466195.1 Katharina tunicata | reverse complement strand
ATACGCCTCCGCTGCCGTCGGTCCATAGCGAGAACATTACCACATACTTGTACCAACTTTAACTGTGCTACCCCTAACAATTACGGAATTATCCCGCTTTGTATTGAAGAGGTAATTCTATTAATATTTCGCCTATGCGTTTCTTTTTTGACAGAGTATATTTTGACGAGGGGCCGAAGGTAGCAAGTTATTAAATGAAAGTGAATCAAAGAATAACAGACCGACAAATCTAAAGTTATTACCTTTTTTTGCTATCTTAACACATTTATACACTTTGATAATATGATTGTAAATGATATAAATACAATTTCAGATCCTATTTCAGTGTCCTGTACCACCTCAAGTAATGTAAAACGGACCTATTTATTACGTAAAAAGCAACTCCAATCTGCGTAGATGCTTTTTTTTTGGGTAAAATCGTCAATTACTTTAGCAATACCTATATTGATGTCTAGGTTGACATTGATTACCAAAAGAGAAGACAAACGCTGCTGAGCCATAGTTGACCGCAGATATGTTTTCAGCAATCGAAGTTCACTAAATGAACGCTCGGCTGTAACACTGGTAAGTGCTAAGGTGAGTGACATTTTAAGAAGACTTGTTTTAGATGAAAACGTTGTCTCCATCTGACAATCAATGAGGAGGTTTAGCATATACTGAGTACCGATTTGACTTTTGTCAGCTAATATTTTGTTCTTTAGCCAAAGTTTGAACTGCCGATACTGTGACTGTAATAATGATGCGTCTATGTCTGGTTTAGGATCACTTCCATATATATTAGCAAGTGTTTCAAGATGCACTAACGTGTCAGGATTATCATGAAATAAACACTACATGGAAAAAACTCCAAAAGCTAATATCAACTCTGCATTTTGTCCCAGAATCCGTACATTGAAATTGTTTAAGAGTTCATCTAGACATGGAAAGAAGAGGGCGCGTCTATAGTAGGCTTCTAAAGCTCCTCCATCAATGTCTCGTCTATTGCGTTTGATACGCGTGGCCTGTGTATATAATCGCGACATTTTAACAGCGGTGGCGTCACTCACGGCCCACAAAAACTATAGCACCAGAGACAGATTGATATCTGAATTCAAGATGGGCACTGCAAGAAAACTGTCTTTTACGTTGTAACGTCACTTGAAGGGTGATCGAATTTATCGTTTATTTTTACAGAAATTATAAGTGGTCGGGACGGTTCCGCCGTCCATGTTTTATAAGATTGGTTACGCATTTGCACCCGTGAAATAGTAGCCTAGTGTTCGTGGTTTATAGCTTCCAAGGAAGGTAATGAACCCATGGAAGAAGACGTGCGGTGGCGAGGTATAGCCGTATACCATGACTTGAACGATTTACTGCCGTTGATCGGATAGATCGTTATTCTTGTCTACGAGCCTGCATGCTAAAGTAGTATAATTGTCTAATTAAACATGCGTTTATTGTCCATCTAAAAGTACAAAAGTAAGAATACGACAAAGATTGGTGAACACTGGACATTTTTACTTCAACATACTATCACTGTTGTATTTTTTTCATAATAAATTGTTTTAAATATAAAATTGGATGGTCTGTCATGTTTTCTTTATGGTAAATTTCGTGAGTGTTATTATTAATAACTGAATAGTAACAGTTTAATCCCCTAATCTGAATAACACTGGATCACTTATCAAAACAGTAATATCAGAAAAATCAGTATTATAAATATTTAAATATAATCTGGATTGTATTAACAGTTTGTTTTCCCTAAAGCCATCTACCTAAGCAAATCCTTTCAACGTTCGAAATGTTATAGTCGTTTACCCTAAAAGAAATGTGAGGTATAACTGGGAATCAGTTTACACAAAAGCGGAAAATGTTTCCGCCACCTGTATAGATAAAAGCACTATGCACAATGGAAAACGTTTACACTCTTGTTTGTTGTCTGATGTTCTGATTTATTCGATTATTTCCGGTCTGCTACAGGCTCAATAAAACCTGTTACAAATGAAACACTCTCTTACAGATAGACCCTTTGAGGAGCTTTGGTTTCCGTTCTGTTCTGCTAGAAATCCTATCAAACGATCTGAGAGGATATGGAATCATGCCTATGGGTGAACTTTATTGTTGTCCAAGTATTTGTTTTAAATTAGCGGTCTTATGGTATGAGTTGGAATAGCTATCTTCTGGTATGAGTTAAAACAATGGTCTTATGGTATGAGTTGGAATGGCTATCTTAGGGTATGAGTTAAAACAATGGTCTTGTGGTATGAGTTGGAATGGCTATATTGTGGTATGAGTTAAAACAGTGGTCTTGTGGTATGAGTTGGAATAGCTATATTGTGGTATAAGTTAAAACAGTGGTCTTGTGGTATGAGTTGGAATAGCTATCTTGTGGGATGAGTTAAAACAGTGGTCTTTTGGTATGAGTTGGAATGGCTATCTTGGGGTATGAGTTAAAACAGTGGTCTTGTGCTATGAGTTGGAAAAGCTGTCTTGTGGTATGAGTTAAAATAGCGGTCTTGTGGTATGAGTTGGAATAGCTATATTGTGGTGTGAGTTAAAACAGTGGTCTTGTGGTATGAGTTGGAATAGCTATATTCTGGTATGTGTTAAAACAGTGGTCTTGTGGTAGGAGTTGGAATAGCTATCTTGTGGTATGAGTTAAAATAGTGGTCTTGTGGTATGAGTTGGAATAGCTACATTGTGGTATGAGTTAAACTAGTGGTCTTGTAGTATGAGTTGGAATAGTTGTGTTGTGGTATGAGTTAAAATAGTGGTCTTGTGGTATGAGTTGAGTTTATAGTGGTCTTCTGATATGAGGTGAATAGCGGTGTTGTGGTATGAGGTGAAATAGTGGTCTTGTGGTATGAGTTGGAATAGCTATCTTGTGGTATGAGTTAAAACAGTGGTCTTGTAGTATGTGTTGAGTTAGTGATCTTCTGATATGTGGTGAATAGTGGTGTTGGGGTATGAGTTGGAATAGCTATCTTGTGGTATGAGTTAAAACAGTGGTCTTGTAGTATGTGTTGAGTTAGTGATCTTCTGATATGTGGTGAATAGCGGTGTTGTGGTATGAGTTGGAATATCTATATTGTGGTATGAGTTAAAACAGTGGTCTTGTGGTATGAGTTGGAATAGCTATATTGTGGTATGAGATAAAACGGTGGTCTTGTGGTATGAGTTGGAATAGCTATCTTGTGATATGAGTTAAAATAGTGGTCTTGTTGTATGAGTTGAATTTATAGTGGTCTTCTGATATGAGGTGAATAGCGGTGTTGTGGTATGAAGTGAAATAGTGGTCTTGTGGTATGAGGTGAAGTAGTGGTGATGTGGTATGAGTTTAAATAGAGGTCTTGTGGTATGAGGTGAAATAGTGGTGTCGTGGTATTAGTTAAAATATCGGTCATGTGGTATGAGTTGAAATAGCGGTGTTGTGGCATGAGTTTTAAATAGCGATCTTGTTGTATGAGTTGAATTAGTGGTCTTTTATGAGTTGAAATAGTAGTGTTGTGATATGAGGTGAAATAGTGGTAATGTGGCATGAGGTGAAATAGTGGTGTGGTGGTATGAAGTAAAAAAAGCGGTCTTGAGGTATGAGTTAAAATAGCAACCTTGTGATATGAGTTGAAATAGCGGTGTTGAGGTATGAGGTAAAAAAGCGATGTTTTGGTATGAGTTAAAATAGCGGTCTTGTTGTATGAGTTGAAATAGCGGTGTTATGATATTAGTTGAAATAGCGGTGTTGTGGTATGAATTAAAATAGCGGTTTTGTGGTAAGAGTTGAAATAGCGATCTTGTGGTATGAGTTGAATTAGTGGTCTGAAGATATGAGTTGAAATAGTGGTATTGTGGTATGAGGTGAAATCGTGGTCTTGTGGTATGAGTTAAAATAGCGGCCTTGTGGTATGAGTTGAAATAGCGGTGTTGTGGCATGAGTTTTAAATAGCAATCTTGTTGTATGAGTTGAATTAGTGGTTTTTATGAGGTGAAATAGTGGTGTCGTGGTATTAGTTAAAATAGCGGCCTTGTGGTATGAGTTGAAATAGCGGTGTTGTGGCATGAGTTGAAAAAGCGGTGTTGTGGCATGGGTTTTAAATAGCGATCTTGTTGTATGAGTTGAATTAGTGGTCTTTTATGAGTTGAAATAGTGGTGTTGTGATATGAGGTGAAATAGTGTTAATGTGGCATGAGGTGAAATAGTGGTGTTGTGGTATGAAGTAAAAAAAGCGGTCTTGAGGTATGAGTTAAAATAGCAGCCTTGTGATATGAGTTGAAATAGCGGTGTTATGATATTAGTTGAAATAGCGGTGTTGTGGTATGAATTAAAATAGCGGTTTTGTGGTAAGAGTTGGAATAGCGATCTTGTGGTATGAGTTGAATTAGTGGTCTGAAGATATGAGTTAAAATAGCGGCCTTGTGGTATGAGTTAAAATAGCGGTGTTGTGACATGAGTTGAAATAGCGATCTTGTGGTATGAGTTGAATTAGTGGTCTTATATGAGTCGAAATTGTAGTTTTGTGATATGAGGTAAAATAGTGGTCATGTGGTATGAGTTTAAAAAATGGTCTTGTGGTATGAGTTGAAATAGCGGTGTTGTTGTATAAGTTGAAATAGTGTTGTTGTGGTATGAGTTGAAATAGCGCGAATGACAGGGGCTCATATAGCGCGAATGACTGGCGCTCATCTACCGCGAATGACAGGGGCTCATCTAGCGCGAATGACAGGCGCTCATTTAGCGCGAATGACAGGGGCTCCTTTAGCGCGAATGACAGGTGCTCATCTAGCGTGAATGACAGGGGCTCATCTAGCGCGAATGGCAGGGGCTCATCTAGCGTGAATTACAGAGGCCCATCTAGCGCGAATGACAGGGGCTCATCTAGTGTGAATGACAGGGGCTCATCTAGCGCGAATGACAGGGGCTCATCTAGTGTGAATGACAGGGGCTCATCTAGCGCGAATGACAGGGGCTCATCTAGCGCGAATGACAGGGGCTCATCTAGTGTGAATGACAGGGGCTCATCTAGCGTGAATGACAGGGGCTCTTCTAGCGCGAATGACAGGCGCTCATCTAGCGTGAATGACAGGGGCTCATCTACCGCAAATGACAGGGGCTCATCTAACATGTCACTGTTCTTACCATCTACCACACGGGTTACTTTGTTTCCACCGGTTATCCATAACATGTCATTGTTCTTGACGTGCACCACACGGGTTACTTTGTTTCCAACGATCATCCATAACATGTCATTGTTCTTACCGTCTACCACACGGATTACTTTGTTTCCACCGGTTTCCATAACATGTCATTGTTCTTAACGTGCACCACACGGGTTACTTTGTTTCCACCGGTTATCCATAACATGTCATTGTTCTTATCATCTACCCGACGGGTTACTCTGTTTCCACCGGTTATACATAACATGTCATTGTTCTTGACGTGCACCACACGGGTTACTTTGTTTTCACCGACTATCCATAACATGGCACAGTTCTTGACGTGCACCAGACGAGTTCCTTTGTTTCCATCGGTTCTCCATAACATATCACTGTGTTCTTGACGTGCACAAGAAGAGTTACTTTGTTTCCACCGGTTATCCTTAACATTTCATTGTTCTTGACGTGTACCACACGGGTTACTTTGTTTTCACCGACTATCCATAACATGTAATTGTTCTTGACGTGTACCACACGGGTTAGTTTGTTTTCACCGGTTATCCATAACATGACACATTTCTTAGCGTCTACCACACGGGTTACTTTTTTCTCACCGATTATCCATAACGTGTTATTGTTCTTGATGTGCACCACACGGGTTACTTTGTTTCCACCGACTATCCATAACATGTCATTGTTCTTGACGTGGACCACACGGGTTACTTTGTTTCCACCGGTTCTTCATAACATGTCATTGTTCTTGACGTGCACCACGCGGGTTACCTGGTTTCCACCGGTAATCCAAAACATGTCACTGCTCTTATCGTCTACCACACGGGTTACTCTGTTTCCACCGGTTATCCATAACCTGTCATTGTTCTTGACGTGCACCAGACGAGTTCCTTTGTTTCCATCGGTTCTCCATAACATATCACTGTGTTCTTGACGTGCACAAGAAGAGTTACTTTGTTTCCACCGGTTATCCTTAACATTTCATTGTTCTTGACGTGTACCACACGGGTTACTTTGTTTTCACCGACTATCCATAACATGTAATTGTTCTTGACGTGTACCACACGGGTTAGTTTGTTTTCACCGGTTATCCATAACATGACACATTTCTTAGCGTCTACCACACGGGTTACTCTGTTTCCACCGGTTATCCATAACATGTCATTGTTCTTTCTGTTTACGACGCGGGTCACTTTGTTTCCATCAGTTATCCATAACATGCCACTGTTCTTGACGTGCACCACACGGGTAACTTTGTTTTCACCGACTATCCATAACATGTCATTGTTCTTGACGTGCAGCACACGGATTACTTTGTTTCCACCGGTTATCCATAACATGTCACTGTTCTTACCGTCTACCACGCGGGTTACCTGGTTTCCACCGGTTATCCAAAACATGTCACTGCTCTTATCGTCTACCACACGGGTTACTCTGTTTCCACCGGTTATCCATAACATGTCATTGTTCTTACCGTCTACCCCACGGGTTACTTTGTTTCCACCGGTTATCCATAACATGTCATTGTTCTTGACATGTATTACACGGGTTACTTTGTTTCCACCGCATATCCAATAAATGTCATTGTTCTTACCGGTTAACTGATAGATTAGGCAAACCAATTGTGAGCTTCGGGTTCATAATTGCGTGTAGGAGTCTAGACACAATAGTTTTGGATGGAACTAGCGAAATGAAATGTAAACACATCTGGTAGTAGGCAACATTTAATTAATAAATAAGTAGGACATAGTAATATATGCCAGCAGAGTTAAGCGCCTAAGACGTTCTATGTCCACCTTTAAATAGAAGTATTCTAAGCAAATGCTTACAACTTTAAATGATTTATTATCCTTATTTGTGTACGAAATTAGGTTTATTGCTTTATCAATTTCAGATATTAACAACCACACTAAATTTAATAAGCAACCACGTGCAGCTAACATATGTTTCTATGAAAGGCGTAAATACAGTGGTTTAACTTAATGGTGATCAATGGCATTTTGAAATGATAGATAAAAAAGAGTTGCAATTACTGCTATCTCAACATCTCAAATTATTATCTTGTGATATATATATATTTCAACAACAAATTACTGATACCTATAATTACCCAAATTATCTTTTATTTTCCTAATTGGTAGTCGACGCGGCAGCACATTTTAATTTTTTTACACATGTGATTAATTTCCACAATCGACCACATTAAGCTGTCAAGCGTTTTGGCCTTCGTGTCCTTTTCACTAAACCAATGTGAAATGAGTTGAATATGCAGTTTTATGCGTTAATTTGACGTGATTGCAGATTGGACTCATTATATCATTCGTTATCTTATTTCTTAACTGTCCTTAATAATTATCCAAATCAGCATATCATTTTGACACTTTGAGTGTTGTACGATTCCGAAACATAAAGTGCAAAGAGTAATTTAACAACACCCCACGCCGTCAAGGACACATATCCAGGACACATCATTCTCCGGTCCTTCAAATTGAATAACTGTGATAAACATACGGTTTTGTCCGGACTGACTTCGAGTCGGACTATTCACCATCAAAGAACTCCACTTGGCGTCCCGAAGGACAAGATTTATTCCCATCAAGTAGTCCCTGTGTCTCCTGCCGACTGCCATTATCAGTATAAAATGGCCTGTTTCAGTAATAATGACAAATGTTAGTGATGTACCAGTTCTAGTCTCACAGGAAACACATGACTCATTTTGGTCACAATGCCTTCCCTTTGCTGATTTAAGTTCTCCTTATTCTTTGCAGTTTATTCTTGTTTATCAGCCTTTACTGTATAGTCGATATAGGTCTTTGGCAAAACAAAGGCGCTTGCAAAAATTCATATAGAATAGAAAACACATTATATGTGAACCTGCAACTGATATAAAAAAAATCCCAAATCGATAGAATGTGTCAGGCCTACTTTAAGAATTCTGCAGAAACATGAGTTATATTAAGTGCATGCCACTCTCGTATAGTTATCCAGCAAAATTGCGTTTGATCTTTCTAGTTTCAATCAATATATTTTAAATTAAAGGCTTCAACATTTGTTAAACAGCAGACAGTTAGATAGATAGCTTGTTTCGTGCAAACACATGGATTTTTAACTGTAAGAAGTGAATATAACCTGCACTATTGTACGACCTAAACCTCCGGCATCGATTGTTCAGTGTTGTTAGTTTGATCGAGGTTCTGTTATTTAGAATATAGACTGTTCAGAACAGGCTAAGTACATGTATTTCTAAAGAAGCCAAAATACCCGAGGATACTTCACAGTTCTGATTTTATTATTGTTTGCATCAGTATAATGATCATATGGATACGACTGTTTGCGAAAGCGGTAAGCTACTTAGAATAACCCCTTACCTTTCAACCAAGTTTTGCATTGGAATGAATATCCACATTAACAGAGATGGCGCGGGCGCCATTTCCTATGACATTCATATAGACAGAAACAAGTGTCGTATTGTCCTGGAACAATACAAGTCCCAATAATACACTATCGACAGTGAAGAAAAAATGAAAGACCAACAAATTATATATTTAACAATATTTATTATGAAAGAAATATAATGACACTTTCAATGCGTTTGTTACTTACAAGATTTAGTATGTGGTAGTAAAATGTTCAGTTTATAGCAATCTGTGACCTTGTATAGAATGGGCCTTGATAAGTCCTCTGAATTTGATACCAAATTGATCTTCGTTTTGATAGAAATCAGGTATGGTTAGAAGAACGTTGCTCTGGACAGGTATAAAGTATACTCTTGTCGGAACGTCGATAATCACCACAGCTGACAAATCAAGGCAACCATATAAATACAGTGTCTGCTTCGAATTTATGAAATGTACGTTCTTGTGTATCCTAATTTCTCTCAGGAAATAGCAATCAAATATCTTGTAGACTGGAAAAGGCTCGCAACATCTAATGTAATTATAGCTATCAGGAATCCACATTGGAATAGTAAATCAACTAGTAACAAACTTGAACTGGAATATATATTGAATATACTACGAAAATAGTCTACTTTCTGGAGTTTATATAGTATAGTGGAGCTTTCAAGAAGGTGGCATCATATACAGTTCCAGACTGAGATTATTTATCAAAACAAAGAGAACAGGTTAGTCCCTTAAACTGACGTTATAACCATACATATTCCAAAATATTATTAATATGAAATCAATAGACACAGTCAAGCCAAACCGCAGACAAGCTCTGTTTATATCTGACGCCTTCCATAAATATTGCCTGTGACATGCAACAAAGCACGACACATAGTGCCTGTTTGTAATGGTAATGGCTGGACACATCTCACAAGACCCATAGATTCGTTGACATGTCTCGTGAGAGTTGTGTTCCAACTCCGTCTAATATTTCGCTAAGCGTTTCTACTGTTGGTATGTATATTGTGTTTCTTGCTATTAAGTTACTATGCCGACTTGTAAGGGTCAAATAAACGTTCGACAGCGCGGTTCAAGCGTTCATATTGCTATTATTTCTATTATGTAAACATAATTTTGTTTTATTTCTTTAAATCAAATTTCGTCAAATATCTACGAGGAACTTGATTTTGTGGGCCTCGACTATTTCTTTGAACAATATTTTTTTTAAATATTTTTAATTAGCACCTTTCTTTAACGGCAATGATACAAACACAAACACATGTGGAAACTGGGATGGTTAGTTTTAAGAAGACCCATTGGTGTTATTAGCTTGAATCAGGAAACTGGGATGGTTAGTTTTAAGAAGACCCATTGGTGTTATTAGCTTGAATCAGGAAACTGGGATGGTTAGTTTAAAGAAGACCCATTGGTGTTATTAGCTTGAATCAGGAAACTGGGATGGTTAGTTTAAAGAAGACCCATTGGT
>JAVFBZ010056742.1:0-27470 GCA_032466195.1 Katharina tunicata | reverse complement strand
CTGTAGTACAAAAGGAGTAATGTCCACCCTGGAGCCTTTACCTGGTTCAAGGATGAGACCCAATGGATACAACGTTTGGAGCGTTTTAATCCAATGAGCTTCTCTCTCCAAGCGTTTCTGTTTGGTACATGTATATATATGTACTGTAAAAACCATCACACAAAGCAATGTTACTTAGCTTAAGTTATGTAATTATCACACCAAACAGCCCTGAGGGTAGTGTGTTCGTGGTAATTACATTAATCTTAGGATAATCTCAGACCACACCAAAACACTAACTACTACTTTCAGAACTGAGCAGTGTACAGGAGACGTTAAGGGGATTTCATTCATCTTACAAATAACATTATTATCAAAGCAAAGTAACAACTCCTAAAATAGATAGGGAATTCATGATATACTTAACGTTTCGGTTTATTAATCAAATCATCATCAGGAGTCAAGGGTTTGATGATGGTTTAATTAATAAATACAAATGTTGAGTAAATCATGAATTCCCTATCTATTTTAGGAGTTGTTACTTTGCTAAAATACGTAAAGCTTCTCAGTGGTAGTCATAACATCATTATTAATAAATGTAAAGAAATAACATTTTGCTTGCCTCCATCTATATATTTTTATATAAATGTAGACAAAGAAAACTTTGCTTGTCTCTATATATATATAAATTTTTCTAGAACATGAGATGATTACTAGGTTTTAATTAGTCGATATCCCTGTGCCAGTGTGATTACTCTTATAAAAATATATAAATGTAGAGGTTAGAGAATGAAACTTTTCCTTGCCTCGACCAGATATATATGTACAGGGGCATTTAACCTAGTGTCCTTTGGGTCTTTTATCGTGGACCAATGGACCCACATGACACATATGAATATTGTGAAATATGAGAATGTATATATACCAGGTGTCACATCTTCTCTGACACCAGCTGGACACAGTTTGGCTGTGATTTAGAGCACCTGTTATACCAGCATGTGGGAGAGGATGACATGCCAGCCTACACAAAAATGAAAAGACTGTAGATTCCAATCACAGCCAAGCCCTGCTGTGATCAAATTTGGCATGACATGCCTGATGCATCAACCGGTAAACGGATCTTATACAAGTATCTTCTCCAGTAGAGCTTTTTTCAATAACAAAATGATATGTTTAAGTAAAAAAAGAAACTTATAAAGTAGTCAGATGCTACTTGAAACAAAAGAGACAGCAAGTCAATTATTATTATTGCAATAGGGTATAATCTGAGTGATACTGGATGCAGTGAAATGGACTGTCAGTAAACAGACTTGAGGCTTATGAGAAGTATCGCCATTATTGATTAGTATGACACTAAGACTAAGTCATTTTTAAAGAGATGTGCCACAATTTTCTTTACGAAACAAGTAGTTGGTCACAAGCTGAAATTGATTGGTGAGTTGCGCTTCCTTATTCATTAATAGCTCCAATTCCATAGTTTCTGCCGATAATTTGGTTTAAGTAAAGATATTGACTAAAATTTTGTTTGCGAGAACAGACCATCTTTAATATCTTGTGTTAATTAGATTGAGTGGTTTCAAAAAATTCTGTTAATTGATTGAGTATAATTCCAACTTGACCAACATACTTCAAATTCGGTGTGTTCTACTTAAACTCAGCTAAATTTTCAAGAGTTCTGCATCTCTATTGCTCTATCGCGTGCACTTGAATAATTCAGCACGTGGGCTAAATATCTATCGTTTTGTATGCTACTGTGAAGGAGTAACATGACGCCTATACTTAAAAAACACCCCCGCTTTGACAACAGCTGTGCAACAACAACACAATGTTAACTCGAAACACAAATAAAATACTAAAAAATCACCATGATATGAACAATATCAGAAGAGCACATACCTGTATCAGGTCGTCTAAACTTTCCTGTAGTGTGTGGCCAAGAGTTGTGTTTCTGTAAAGTTGATAACTAGCCATGTTTTAACTTTTGGTGGAATGACAATTTTCAATCCGGCAACAAATCAGTAAGTGCCCAGTTTTCGACGCAATAAGACACTCGTACTTTTCTTTCAAAATTTAAATATGTAAAGAACAGAGATAGCGCAAGAATTATATAGTGAAACACCATTCTTTGGATAGCTTATACGAGAAACAAAATGTTTATTGCATATTTGTTTTGTTTCAGGTGTAACGGGTCATCGAGTGTAAATCCATCACGTGATTTTCCGACAACTGCAAAATGGCGACTTTCGGTGGAAACGAAAAGCAGTCGCTCGGAAGTTTTGTCAAAAGCCAGACGAAATACGGAACGACGACCACTGTAGCTTCAAAAAACAGACCCTCGACATATGTGAAACACATTGTAGCGGCGGGGGACACATTACCTCGCTTGGCCCTGAAATACAGCCTAACGGTATGTCACTTGATCAGTACTGCTCTCGATGCGCTCCGATAAGAAACTAAACTGTCAGTGTCAGTCAGGTCCATTATTAGAAATCAAGCAGACTCAATCAAACTCAAAGTTTAGAAGGGGGTCGCTGCCAAAAGTCTGTGTGTGTAAGTGCCTTATGCCTTGTCACTTGAACACACTTTATCTTTGTATTTCGACTAACTTTTACATATGATGTAGGACCAATTGAATTCATCCAGGCTGATTTTCTTGTGTACAGAGTTGGTAACGTGCTATGTTATTAAATATGATACACAAGACAAGAAAATGTACCTGGACGAGGTCAACTTGCCGTATGCAACCAGCCGATAGTCACATAACATGCACGAGTTAGTCAAAATATGCAGATAGAATGTCTTCAAGTGAAATGGCATAACACACTTACACACATAGACATTTGGCAGTGATCCCTTTCCATATAAACCAAGCGCTAATCCTAACCTTAACTTATGAACCTAACCTAAACTGTTTCAACACTAGTTTCAGGTGACGCACCAATTCTTCAATTAGACATTAGACTATTAGATATTAGACTTGATGCTGGTCTAATTACATAACAAGCATTTTAAGCGCTTTAGGATTAGGCTCATAATTTGGGGTTAGATTTAGTGACTTATAGTGTATGGTTTAAGGTTAGGTTTAACATCAGTTTTTAGTTTTAAGGCATGTTAAGGGTTAGTTTTTATTAGACTCAGAGAACATTTTGAAATGTGACATATCAATTCTACAATCTGTCCTTGACGTCCCCCTCGTTGTTAATTTTTGTAAATTTTGATGCATGCTACATGTACATTTTTACCATAACCTTCAAATCATATCATAGTTTACAAACAGTATATGAAAGTAAATTTTAATTGTATACCCCTTCTGCACTACCATGCTTATTTGGATTCACTGACTAGATCTATAGAAATATAGACCAATACTTATACACCAACATATATGCAAATGAATTGTCATATCATATAAGTAAACATATATATATACATACATTTAATCAAATTATATTGATGCTTAAGAAATTAAAGAGATAATTATAAAAATAACATAATCTGATAAGTCATTCAATTTGATCATATTTCTTCTCATTACTAATGATTATATTTGTCTATGCTTTCAGGTAGAGCAAATCAAAAGAGAAAACAAGTTATGGACAAATGATAGTTTATTTTTAAAAGAATTTGTTTTTATTCCGGTGACGAGAGAAAATACGGAATTAATTCCTGAATCAGCCGTGATCGTTGGTCAGGATGTGGTTCGAGCTGCTTTAAACTTATCTCAAAAACAGGACAAACATGAAACAGAAAATAGCAGTGTTCAGCCAATATCACAGACAGACATTCAGGCAGAGTTTTCAAATACCCCCATTGTGAAAAATGGACGTTCAATGTCTGCTGGCCAAACTGAAAGTGAAAGTAAAGCAGACAAGTCAAAAGCTTCAGCATTAGACTTCCTCAGCAAATATGATTCATCAATAGCTCAATTAAAAACCAATGTGGACAAGATGAAACAAAATGCTGCGTATGTATATACGGTATTTTAAAATCCCCTTTTAAAAAGCATATCTTGCAGTGATGGATCTGGGGCTTTTTTGTTTTCATTGGAATTGCTGTCAGAGTTTTTTTTATCTGAGTCTTTATATCATGCAAATTCTGATATATCAGAGACACAATTTAGGGTGGTTATTTTCTTGTCTCCATCAAATGTTTAGAATTTGGGGAGAAAAAATTACCTCGAAAACAACAAACAAACAAAAAGGAAATATCGTGCAAGAATTTGAACCTCATAATTTGATGTCACTTATAAAGAATACACTTTGGTAATGTAAATTATGATAAAAACTTGACCTAGAAAATTTCATTGAACATTGCTCAGGTAAAATTATTCATTAATTTTTTATCTGTTTACCTGGAAAGAAAGGTTTTATATTTTTTTACATTTTTGGGGTTGAAAACAGATATTACCTGACATCATGTTTTGTGAGATTTTTTTGACAAATTTGATTATCTCAAAGATATGAGATATTTTGGTGGTCATAAAGCCTGAGATAAAGCTCTATATCAATCACTGCCCTTATATGTCTTCTTCTTGTATGCTTCATTCCCCAAAATACAAAAACAGGGAACACTTACGTGGAACTTTTAATTACCGTGAAACTCCTTAAACTTTGGACACTATATTTTGGTCGGTCTGATTTGAGTGATAAAATGTCCCCGTTATTAGAAATTGACCACCCCCCATGGTCTAGGGTAGTATGCTTATATATAAAGACTTCACAAAACATTTGAAGTTTCACAGTACATATACCAAATTGTTTATGGGCAATGACATCTTACGCGTGTATGTTCAATGTGGGAGATTTATAAGAGGGCATAATTTGACAATTACAATTTTTATGTTTCAAGAAAGTGTCCTTAGTCTTTGACATGAGCAATTTTGTGGAGCTCGGGGCTAATGCTGCGTTCGGGACGTGTTGTAATCAACAGTCGTTCCTCTTGAGTTACTCGTACTTACGAGATTTTGCGTTCGGATACCCACTTAAGAGTCCTAAACACAAGTTCACGACATGTAAATTCCGTTTGAAATTGACTACGACTGGAAAAGACTACTCGTTAACTTGTTGCTTATCAAGTTTGATCTTGTAAATACGAATGATAAATAAGTCAAGTAACACACGACTGGTGATTACGACACGTCCCGAAAGCATCATTACATTGTGTATACAATACATACTACATGTATGTAAGTCATATGTTTAACTCTGTGAAAAGCCATCTGATTTTACCTGGAATATTAGACATGTGTTTAGGGTTTTAGATACAATTTTTAAAGGTGTCTTCATATTGGCTTACATGTATATAAGCCGACTATTTTATGATTCATGATTTATACATACGGTTTATTTACAATAATGACCTGCCTTTCCTCCCGTTTCACTACAAACGCTACGTCGATGATACTTTCGCGACACTCGGCAACAAAGAAAATGCCATATCTTTCCTGGATTATCTGAACTCTTGCCATCCGAGTATTTATAAGGCTTGAGTGGTACATCTACATGTACGCAACGTGACATGACAACTACATGTACACTCAAAATCGATTCATTGAAAACTGTGAAACTATCCATGTTTTTAATTAAATTTAGATCCAAACAGTTACATTTAAAGTAGTTTGTGAATATTAACTCAATTTTTATTCAACACTGCACTGTTTAAAACCCCAAATAACTGTTCATTTCCGGAATTCAGGTGAACAAATATATACTTTTTTTGTGGTGAAATTTGCTTTTCTGATTTTCTGTGAAGTGGCCCATCTTTGGCTTTAAAGGGTCCCCTTCTCCATCCCAGATGTTGTAAGGTTTTCTGAGGTAACCTTAAAATCAGTCCTCTAATATTTTTTTTGCTGGTAACCTTAAAATAGGTTATGAAAGATTCAAAGATAAGAATATGATAAACTGTGTTTGTCCTAAGTTAAGCTATTAGTTTTTCATTTTTGCTTACATTTCTTTGACGAGTGTTTACAGAGGAAGTGAAACTTCACACACCCTAAATCCTCAACAAATTTGACCTCAACGGGCACAAACTTAAAGTAATTTATTGATTGTTTAAGTGTGAATTTTGAACTAAAAGTAAAACTTACATTTTCTGGTAATTTAAAGTCTGAAAATTTCAAAGTTGCATGTCTATACTTCTCACCATTTGCATAAAATGTAGTTTTATAAAGTTTTGTAAAGGGGTTCAAATTTGTTGAGCATTTAGGGTACTCACGAGTCACAAAAAATTCTTCAGATTTATGCCACGACTTTCTGCTAACAAATGGCCTGCTTGAACCAAATGTCATTCGAGATTTGAGAGGTGATTCTAAGGCCATTCATAATACAATCTGTGTTGCTGCAACTCAACTGCCCCTAAATTTGTCTGTCAAAAAATGTTTATCAGTTGGCAATTTAGTTTTGTTTGGCCTCATAGTATGTATTTTTTACTGATATCAAACTAAGTGATACCTAATAGTTTGTATATTTCAATTGCTGTAATTCCTCAACAATTTTGAAATATTACAGAGTTGTGAATATCTAAACTTGAGTTCAGGTTGAGATTTCTTATGTGAAATTTATGTGGTGTTTAGGCGAGTTTTAAAAAAAGTAAAACAAAAAACTAACAAAAACTACCGACCCATATATGTAACAGACCCAATTTTTTGTACAGACCTGTTAGAGCAAACACACTTGTTTTATGAATGGCCTAATTTGTGGATTCCTTAATTGCATACGTAAACCAGTGCCAACTGATCTTTCTTGCGCATCTTCTTTACATTGTTCCAAAGACGATTACATTGTACATCTGCACCCAAAATACTTTGTGCGAAAAAATACGAAAAGGCCATATATATATATACTAGATACAGTAAAGCAAAGTTACAGCTCCAACCAACAAAAGATACACATGGATGCATGGTGATTCCATAATTCAGGGGGCCCGCGCGGTGGCTCAGTGGTTAGCGCGTCTGACTGGAGATCCTCCTTCAATGTACCGCATGGGTTCGAGTCTCTCAGTGGACGTGAGGTATATGAAGGAGTCACACAAGGTGACTCCGGCAATCGCGGGGTCGGTTTTCACGAGGTTTCCTCCCTGTTTTCCGTCGTATTGAGTAGAGCAGATTAAGAAGTGGAGGAATCGGTCGTCATATAAATGAAATACCTTTGAGTACGACGTTAAACACTAATCAAACAAACAAACAAATCAATATTTCAGTTTATTTTAAAACCATTATCAATACCATTATCATTATCACTTATGTTAATGGTTTCAAAATAAACCTAAAATAAACCGAATTATTGAATCACGATGCATCCATCTGTATCTTTTGTTGGAGTTGTACTTCGTTAAACTCATCAGTGGGCACTGGAAATAATGCTATACTATATACATGTATATCATAATATGTATTGCCTTTTTTCGAGATACATATACGCCTTTAGGTTATCCAGAACAGCTTGAGATTTAGATCTACATGTATCCATAACTTGTCTCTGATAATTTATCTAGAAACACGAGATGATTACTAGGTTTTAATTAGTCGATATCCCTGTGCCAGTGTGATTTCTATTGACAAAAATAAACATGTATACTAGATACTAGACTGCCCATGTTTGAATGCTATTTTAATTTTTTTTAGTTTTTAGTTCACGTCTTAAGTGGAGAAAAATCGTAAGAATGTTGACGTGTTTTTAACGATATGTGTCTCATACCATGCAGATAGATACATGTACATATATATACATGTATTTCAAGTCCGGTGTTATAAGCTATGGTTACTACAGGGATTGCTGTGTAGGTTTTGCAAAGTTTACTCTAGGTTTTTCTAACACTGGCTATTTATAGTACTTACTTTTGTTATTTTCATGTACTTTACGCTTAAGTGAAACGCTCTGGAGCAGGAAGTTTCACACCAAAGCAATAAAGAAATAAATGAAATATCTGATATGTCAATTATAGAATATGTCTCCAGGGAGCTTTTCGTTTGACATAAAATTCAACAATTACATGTATAAGGTGTGGGTGGTTGGGTGGGAGTATTCTGTGCCCTTGTGCTCCCTGAGCTAAGGGGCATCAGTAAGCTGATTTGTTCATGATGACATAGAGGTACATGCATAGCGTTAGCCAGAGGGGTGTCTCGGTGTCTTTGAGACATCCTTGAATCCATTTGAGACACCCTAATTCAGTCAAATTTAACATGGGAAAGATAGGGAAAATGTCATTGAGACACACTGTTTTTGATTTCTGGTTAACACTATGTATGTAAATACTGTCCTGACATGACTGAGCTGTAACGGCTCCATTGCAGTCTGAAAGATTTCTTATTGTCATTATTTCAGGGCTGTGCTGTGGCTCAGTTGGTTTAATAAATGGAAGTCCTGCTGTCAGTCATATAAGTTAAATACTCTTGAGGATCAATCAAATAGATAAATTAACAAATAAATGTAATTTGATCCAAGAGCCAGTCTTGTTTACACACAGCTGGAGTGACAAAATTGTTTTTATTAACATTTTATTTCCATGTGTAGTACGGTAGTGTAATAATGCAGTTTAGACAATTGTTTTGTCAACATGTCTGACCGACGGACAGACAAACAGAGTGACAAAATGATATATGCCCAGCCGTAACGAAAGGGGACTCGACGGAAACAGAAAATAATTCTTATTTCGTCATGTAAAGGATGATTGTAAAGATACTTGTATTAGTCATATCTGTACATTTATGTAGGTCTATGTATGTCTGCCTGCATGTCACTCTTAAATCACGATTTTAACCTGAGTAGATGGCTGGTCTGAAAATTACATGTAACGTAATAAGATATGTAGGGTACCATTCACTGATTTTGTATGATTATTATATGAGCTCTAGAGTTGAACTAGTTGAAGAGATGACATATTTAAGTTATTCGTGGTTACATTTTTTAAAACCATGGTGGACAAAAGAGATTTATTTTATGATCTGATGACAGTAGAAAGAAGTATGAGGCTTTCTTTATACCTGTGTATGATGGTTTCCATGGCAACTTACTATTGAAGCTTTCAATAGTTTGATCAACTATTTACAACTATCGAATGTTCACCAGGGAACAACGAATAATTGGGTTGTCAGTCACCAAAAAGCGAGATAAATCTGTTACTCCTTTTTTATAACTGGCAGTGTCACCTCTCATTGGCTAACTGCGGGTGGTTAGGTGGGGGCCTCCTGTGCCCTGGTGCTCTATGAGCTGCGGGTGGTTGGGTGGGAACTTCTTGTGCCCTGGTGCTCTATGAGCTGCGGGTGGTTGGGTGGGAACCTCCTGTGCCCTGGTGCTCTATGAGCTGCGAGTGGTTGGGTGGGAACCTTCTGTGCCCTGGTGCTCTCTGAGCTGCAGGTGGTTGGGTGGGAACTTCCTGTGTCCTGGTGCTCTCTGAGCTGCGGGTGGTTAGGTGGGAACTTCCTGTGTCCTGGTGCTCTCTGAGCTGCGGGTGGTTAGGTGGGAACCTCCTATGCCCTGGTGCTCTATGAGCTGCGGGTGGTTGGGTGGGAGCCTCCTGTGCCCTGGTGCTCTCTGAGCAAGGGGCAGGTGGTTGGGTGGGAGACGTCTGCCGTGGTGCTCATTCAATTAAACTCCTACTGTTTGCCAATCTGAATGAGACCGTACTTTCAGTTATATAGATCTGTGAGTAACAGACTTATCTCCCTTTTAGCCAAGTGGCGTGCCCCAAGTTGATCAACTTGTTACAACTGATACTATATATATTTATAAATGTAGAGAAAGAAAATTTGCTTGCCAGGGCCAGGGCTCTAACCTACTGAGCTACAGAGGCTTACAGTAGAATGACTAAATTTGTATCCAGGTAAAGGCTGCAAATCTTTCTCTACTGTAAGCACTGACACAGGGGCATTGAAATAGCTTCTTTTTTTTTATCTAAATATTACACACAAATGTCTTTGTTGTTTTGGGGTTATTCTGATAATCTGGTACGGTATTTGCATTTATATATTTTTGTATAAATGTAGAGAAAGAAAATTTGTTTGCCTCCACCGAGACTCTTACTCGGGTCGCTGGCTACCAGGGCCAACGTTTTAACCGACTGAGCTACAGAGGCTCTCGGTGGAATGACCAAATTGTAATGCTGGTAAAGGCTGGGAATCTTTCCCCATTGAGTGAAATGACTTTAAGTATGGCATTAAGCACCAATAATAGGCCCACATAATTTACTGTAAGTATTTAAAATTGTCAATGTTCATCTTCCTTTCATTTTTCACGCAGGAATTCATCAGATTTTTGACTACCACATGTTATTTGTACATTTAATTCTGAACTGGTGGGAAAAAGGGGAAAAAGGTAAAAAACATAGATCTGCACAAATATTGAAAAATGTACATGTATCTAGCTTTATTGGAGCTTTTTTTTAACATACCATTTATTATGATTGCACTGAAGACAGTTCTTTTCTTAGATTAGCTTGTAAAATGTAACTAAACTGGAGAGGCTCAGTTGGTTAGAGCGTTGGACTGCTGAGCATAGTATATGCCTAAATTGTCAACAAATTCGACCCCCTTTACAACTTATAAAACTACATTTTATGCAAAGGGTAAGAAGTGTAGACATGCAATTTTGAAATTTTTATGAAGTTCAGACTTTAAATTACCAGAAAATGTAAGCTTTAGTTCCAAATTCACGCTTAAACATTCAATAAATTACTTAAAATTTGTGTCCTTAGAGGTCGATTTTGTTGAGGATTTAGGGTAGCCAGAAATAAAAAAAATACAGGTTGTCTCTGAGCGGAGTCTGTTTCATTGCACCCCGTATAAATCTGAATTCCCCTCTCTACCCTAGGTATAAAAGGGAAGATTTCCGGTGGCTGCGAAGATTGCAGTTTGTTTTTCTGTGAAGTTTCTTCTTGGTTTACTGACACACACCAACTACATGTACAGTCGTCCTATTAGTGAAATACTCTTAGTACAACTTTAACACAAATCAATAAAAAAAAACAAATAAATAAACAAACAAATAAATAATTAAAATAAAAAATAAATAAATAAAAAAAAACAGTTAACTTAAATCAAAAATGCTTCTTCAGATTAGTTCAGTTTCGTTGATGCAATTTTAAGCTGGCTAACTGGGAGTTAAATTTGATATGGCAACTATTAAATACATGTATGCAGTCAATTGAACAATTTCAAAATAGCCTGCCTGTCATCTTGCAGAGGTTAACAAGGGAGGTAACTCGGATGCATAGTTTACAAAGAATTTTCAGTGCTAAACCTTCTTATATATATTAATAATAATGATATAATAATAATAAAGGAATCTTCAAATAATGGAAATAATTCATGTACATCTGAATTTCCAAGTACAAAAACAATATACATGTAGTCAAAATAAGAGAAAAAACATATAAAAAAAATTGGTTTCATTTTGGCGATTTTTATAGCTAAAGGATATGACCAAATTTCAGTGTAAAGAAAATGGAAAATTTAAAAAGAGTTCCAATAAAACTAAGAAAAATCACACTAACTTTCTAACACAAGTTACCTTTTATTATAGGCTTTAATTGTTGCTTGACAGTGAGTTGCATGTTGATGTGTTTTTCAAATTGTATATTTCGTTATGTCTTATTAATTTTGTCACTATCATTGGATGTTTTATACTTTTGAAGGCTAGTTTGCTTTGTCGGGTGTTTGGGTGGGAACCTCCTGTGCCCTGGTGCTCTCTGAGCTAAGGGGTTTCACGAAGCTGATTTGTTGTAGTGTCCTGTATTTGCCCTGTACATCGTGGCGTCTTCTGTGATACCAGCGTTATTTAGGATGGTTTCCTCCAACGATTAGGCTGTTAGCCGTCATATGAGTGAAATAACCTTTAGTACTGTGTAAAACCCCAATCAAACAAACAATGTGTTGTTTTCCTTTTAGTATACTTTGTATGTTCACATTGTTTCTGAACAGAAAATTTGAGACTTGCAATTTTGTTTTTTGTTTGATTGTTTCTTAAATTTTTCTGCTTGGTCCTTCTAAGGACAGTTTTGGGGAGAAAATATTGAATATATGGAATTCATAATATATTTCGCTGTTTAAGCCGGCCAATTCTAGAACTGCAATACTTGTGGGATGTTTTTTTTTTTTGCTTTGAGCAGAGAATGACCTTCCGGAAATGGGTCCTGTTAATTGGGAAAAAGGTCCCAAAATGGGCCCCTGGAACATTGAATTTCAATCAAACTCCTTACATATTTCTTGTTTTGAAGTTAGTACACTTTTATTTTAGTTTTTCCTTTTTTAGTTTAAATCGTAAAACTTTCCTGTTTATCTTTAAATCAAATTATTTTGCTGCATGAAATTTGTCAAAACGTTACGTTACATGTATCTACTATTTTCTGACTAATGTAGCTTTTATGTGTGTTTTTAAAAAGTTGGCAAAATAAAAATGAAATGCCTGCATTCTCTTATACAAAGTAGCTGTTAATTTGTAAAACCAGTCCAAAAACTACATGTAATGGCATTTTGTTAACAACTCTAAACAAGAAAAAGGTATAATTTGGTTTAAAAGCCACATTACATAATATATGTATATTCCCAAAATATTCATAGACGGAAAGAGCAGTTGGGAGCTTCCTTTGCCCTGAAAGTTTATTTTTGTATGTCCTTGTGGGTCTTTGGGTGAGAAATGTCTATGCTCTGGTGCTCTCTGAGCTAATGGGCATCAGGAAGCCGATTTGTTATGGGTCTTCTGTGTTGCCAGTGTCCTTTGGGGTTGATTCACCTATTTGAGTGGAATGACCGTAGGTGCAGCATTACTAATCAAACGAAACAGTCTCTGTGGGGTCTCCCTAAATAGGTTCGATCCTCTCTGTGGACCTTAAGTAAACAAGGGAAATTTTCCAGTGGCTGCAGAGTTAGCAGGGTGTTTTTTTTATTAGTTTTCATCCCGGTTTTCCACCATACACCGGCAACACAAAGTCGTCTTATAGGTGAAATACTCTTAAGTGCGATGTTAAACACAAATCAAATAGTCTGTGGGGTCTCCGTCAACTAGAGGTCTTGTGGAGTGAGAGTTGTCTGCGTTTTACCTATAGTCTTGCACTGGCAATACAGCTGGCCAATGATCTATAAAATTGTTGTTTATTGTCCAGGAAATTGGTCATACATCGAAAATAAACCGTTAACAATTTCCATGATTATTTTATGCGTGTGGTCTTATTAACAATTTCCATTTATTCTTTGATGCATGTGCCTTAATTCGATAACTGACTTATTTTACTTTAGCTTCCTAATTATTTATTATTATTAACTCTACCGCACCCACTGTGTTGTACATGTAGCTGTAGCTGTCACTTGTGTATTTTCCTTTTTCCACCCTTTTGTAAAGAAAGATTTATTTAGATTGTTACATTTCTAAGCTAAGTAACCAATCAGTCAATCTGGAAACCAATTTAAGTGGTCCAAATGCAATTGCAGTTGTTCCAGTTATTGCTTTGTTGTTATGGCTGTCATACCTGGTGCCAGTGTTTGGTAGAAGATTCTTGTGCCCTTGGGCCGGTTGTTCAAAAGTGTATTGACAACCAATGTTGTATGACGTGACGTCACAATATAGTTTTTTTGTTACGCTGTTCATGTAAGTCTGGTGTAACTTTTAAACAACCCAGCCCTCGTGCTCTATTACCTATGGGGTATCAGGAAGTCGTTTTGTTGTGCCGTCCTGTAATAAGTCCTGTGCGTAATTGTCAGTTTCCTGTGAAATACTCCTGAGAAGGACGTTAAACACCAATCAAACAAACAGATTTAGTGTATGGGGTGGTTTCATTCACCTGTTGTACTGGCACACCGTCATATGAGTGAAATACCCTTAAGTACGATGTAAAACAGATCAAACAAACAAACAAATCATTCACTTGCCTTGATAATCCCTAAATTAATTCTTTCTGAATTGTTCCTTGCCTTAATTAAAGATAAAGAACTACAATGACAATAGTTCATTGTAAGAACCCATAGACTATATATATCCCCAATTCTCACTTGTTAAATTCAAAATTGAAGTTTTTATTCACAATACAGGAAAAAATAAAACAAAACAAAAACGAAAGATGAAAGTAACGGTAATACCAGAGGCCCGTTTCACAAAGCCTTTGCGACGTTTCAAACTCTCAGTTGTTGTGACGACGCAATACCTTCAACACTGGGCGTCATAGTAACTGAGTGTGCGTAAATTTGCGAAGGCTTTGTGAAACTGGTCCCAGTACGGCTGGAATAAAAAAAAACAATGTTCTATGGCTGGAATTTTTGTTCATCCTTGTAGATTTAGACTTTATATTATTTTTATATTTTGCTATCTACATGTAATTAATCTTAATTTTAATTTATAACGGTTTGCATGAAAGGACATATTATATTAGCCTCTAATTTTTATTTTCTGCATGATGTCTCTGTTTATTTATTTTCAACAGGATTTTCTTTAAAGGTTTGGAAATGGAAAATGGCATTTTAACAAACAGTTATAAAAAAATAATCAGGTACCGAAGGTTTTTTTTGCGGGCTGTGGATATGGTCATGCATGTGAGCTTTTTCTAGTGGTTTTTTGTTGTATTAAATAATGTCAATGTTATTGCTTATATGGTGAATGGCTGCTATGGTGATTGATATGTCGTTGTTGTTGTTAATCCTAATGGTGAGGGATTTACCCGGATTTTACATTATACTGTATATAAGACAAGATAAATTTAATTACCGGTAGCTGTTTTGGTGATTCTTAATACGCCGGCAAAAGAAAAATTAACAAGTTGTCATACATGTATATGTGAAATACTCTTGAGTAGCCTACGACGTTAATAAACACCAATCAAACAAACAAACATCACTAGTAGCCTCGTCCTGGTTCAGATGGTTAAGCCTGACTGGTCTTATAGCCCTTCTCAATTCACCGGTAACGCAAAGTTTTCATTTAAGTGAAATAAATGCCAATCAAAGAAATAAATGGAGTCAATAAAAGAAATAAATAGAGTCAGAACTCTTTCATTCTTGTCAGAGCTGTAAACTTAATTATAAAAAATTCACTCGCAAATCATTATTTTCGCTTTCAATAGATGTCATGTTCTATACATTTAGATCAGTATTGGGTATTATTACCTGAAACTGGGTCTTTTAGCATGGAGAATATGTCTTTTAGTCTGGGAAATACATGTATAGCTTGTTTTGGAATCTGGAAAATGGGTCCTTGAACCTTGAGAATAGGTCCTTTAATCTGGAGAATACATGTAGGTCCTATAATGTGGAGGATAGGTCATTGAATTTGCGGAACACGTCCTGTGATTATTTATATGTGGATCGAGAATGAATCTTTAAATCCTGCAAATACTTCCTATGATCTGGAAAATAGGTCCTTTAATTTTGGGAATACATCCTGCAATATGGAGCGAGAATGAGTCTTTGAATTTTGCTAATACTTCATATGATCTGGAGAATAGGTCCTTTAATTTGGTGAACACGTCCTGCAATATGGATCGAAAATGAGTCTTTGAATCTTGCAAACACTTCCTATGATCTGGAGAATAGGTATTTTAATTTTGGGAACATGTCCTGTAATTATATATGAATCGAGAATGAATCTTTAAATCTTGCAAATACGTCCTATGATCTGGAGAAAAGGTCCTTTAATTTGGGGAACACGTCTGGCAATGTGGATCGAGAATAAGTATTTAAATTTTTCTAACACTCCCTATGATCTGGAGAATAGATGACGGTCCTACATGTATAATTGGGGAACACGTCGTTCAATGAGAATTGGATTGAGAAAGAGTCTTTAAATCTTGTAAATACTTTTGGGGAATTGGCTTTTAAATCTGGGGGAAAGGTCCATTAATCAAGAAAATGCACAGTTCCGAAAAGAAAAAAAATGTGTCCTGTGAGTTGAGGAATAGGACTTACAATACCAGAAACTGGGCAACTAGTCCAATAACATGTGGATGTGTATATTAATTGAGATGTCAGTAGTAATACTAATGGCTGTGCTAAAGAAAATCCGAAATTTAAATCGGGAAAGGTTTATAGAAGCCAGAAAATATTGAGTCGGAATTACATGTAGCTATAGAATCTAGTACACTGCAGTACATGATTGTGTAATTTCTCCAGCAGCTCTCTGGCTAAGGGCAGTATATTTCCAGTTTACATTCATGCTGTCATCTGTAGGAACGTAATGTTTTCAATGGAGTTAATACTTGATATACATAATTCTTCACATGAGTTTTTCAGTACTAACTGTTGGAATACACCATCGTCTTAAAAGAAATTTAACGGCAATGAACACCAATCAATCAATCAATGAATTTGGTGTCCTGTAAAAGGTATACTTTTCAATAAAGTCCTGTACATATCTGTGGCCTGGATCACTGGTGTGTTGAAATTTCTTTACAAATGACTTAAAGTGTGGAGCAAGCCAAAGTTTACTCCGTATTTGTAGAAAACTTTATTTGCATTTTAATGTGTTGCTATTTGTGTTTATTTGGTTGCAATATTGATAAATCTGTAAGCTTACTTTTGGAGTTAAGAAAAATGTAGACTCAGTTTGAATAAATATTGCTGTAACTCACGTACAGTACTACCTTTTGCATATGATTAGAGGCTTCTTCATGGCCATCAGTAGTAAAGAATGTACCGGTACATGTATATTATCAATTGCTTTTAGACAATTCCTGCAACTGTTCTTTTGGAACTTCTTTGTTTGTTTTAAAGAATTATGAGCGGGTGGTTAGCGACAGCTTCCTGTACCCGCGTGCACTCTGAGCTTATACGGAGCAGATTTGTCTTGTGTTTTGTCCTGTAAGTGTGAAGGGTGTCCTGTGTGTTACCAGTGTCCTTCATCCACTGGACTGGACACCTTCATATGAGTGAAATGACCCGAAGTAAATATAAAGCATCAAAACCCAATGAAACAAACAAACTAACCAACTGTTCTCTTGTATCATTTACTCCTCTGTATGTACAGTATCAAAGCTGTTATCTGGGTTTTACGTTGTTTTAAAATGTTTAAAACTTTGTCTGTCAGTGTATAACTTCTTTGAGAGGCATTGAGACATTAAACAGAACAACTTCTGGTTTAAGTAAATCCTTCTCATAACTACTGAGACTTAAACATGAATTTATAATTATTTTTGTAAGTAGAGAAAGAAAATTTTGCTTGCCTCCACCGGGATTCAAACCTCAGGTCTTTGGCTAGCAGGGCATACACTGTATATACCCATGTTTCAATCTGTGTGATCATAGGCTTGAGAATGATGCCCGAATAGACATCGAATCATTGGGCCGATACGTTTTATGTCAGTGCATACAGGTAGATGAATTTTTGCTAATAACGTGTGTTGAAATTGACTTTATTCAGAAAACAGATCTATGAAAGCTGATTATCAGTTCACAATTATCTGGGACTTGTGTACATGTAGTTCTGAAAATGTGTGTATCGTGTGTTTGTTAAATGATTTTATTGATACATATAGTTGATCAAAAATGTCAGGACAAACATGTTCATGTACATAGCATGTGGTTGGGTGGGAGCCTCTTGTGCCCTGGTGCTCTCTGAGCTAAGGGGTTCAGGATGTCGATTTGTTGTGGTGTCATGTTTGGTTAATGTTATGTTAATGTTTTGTCCTGTCTTGTATGTTGACAGCGTCGTTAACAGTGGTTTCCTTCACCTATTGGGCTGGCACGCTGTCAATTATAAGTGAATAACCTTGAGTACGGCGTTAAACCCCATTCATTGTCAGTAATGGTTTTAATAGTGGTAATATAAAGTCAAAATCAACTTGTGCTGACCAACTTTGTGTTATATCCTTGAACTTAATTAAACTCTAACCTGCAGCAAAATATAACTATAGCTTGACTCTACCTGTGGCGTGTGTCTGTGGCTTTTTTTGCTTCCATCTGTTTTCCGCTTTACGTTCCTGTGGCTTTTAAGATTTGTCCAGCTTTTCTAACAACAGTCCTTAACCTGAAATATTTTATGTGTTTGTTAGAAAGTAACCATTAACAATATAATCTTCATTTAGGATAACACTTTCTGTTTGGTATCAGAGAGAGTTTTCCCAAAAAAGGAAAAATACAGTCCTTTTAATGATACTAATAAGTAATAAATGCTTTGATTAATACTGTTGTGTTCAATCCAAACAAAACAGTCTGAGAGCTTTTATACATGTTTATGTGGCTGTGTTGATGATCTGGCTTTGCACATTATATACATGTATGTTTTTGATTTTAAATAATTATTTTACTTTTAAATTATATTGTTTCAATCAGACCTACATATACATCAGTAAATTTATAAAATCAACCAATCAACCAATCAATCTATTAATCAATCAATCTTTATCAATAAATCAATCGATCAATCAAGATTAATCAATCAATAAAAATCAATCAATCAATAAATAACCATCCATAATAAAATCCATCAATCAATATAATCAATCAATCAATTTACCAAAAATGTTTACAAACATTACAAAGTATTAAATATTTGGGTTCACTTTGAACATTTTATTTTTACAATGTAATTTAGAAGAAGTTGCATTAATTTGAAGTATTTCTATCAACACCCCAGGCACAATTCCCTCTCAAAACTTATTCACAATGTAAGGCCTTCAGACATAATGTTTTTTTCAGACGCGAGGAAATTTCTTATTCTACTGGGTCATTTAAACAAGGAGAAATCCCAGCCTTGGATCCGGGGGTCGAGGAAGAGTCCGAGTGCTAGTTTTATAAGGCAAGCTCATTTAGTGTCTCCTATGCTGGCAACCTTATACCTTCTCTACGTTGTTCCTTTTGCATTATCAATCCCTTGCTTCTTTATGCCACCTGATCAGATTTAAGATAACTTGAAAAGGATGTTTGACTTACGGCTTGAATATACATGTAACATGTCCTCTTTGGTACTAGTAAGTATATATTCAAATAGAAGAGGCCCTCTGGCTAAGGGCAGTATGTTTTCAGATTATATGCATACTGTCATACTTAACACTGGAGGAAGTTTATCTATACAACAGCAAAAACACTAAAGTGACTACACATTTTATGGTTGTGTTAGAGTCGCTGTCTACTGTTGGAATACAGCACCGTCATATAAGTAAAACACCGTTGAGCATTGAACACCAATCAATCAATAAATCAATCAATCAAGTTGGCAGAGTTACTCTTGGGTTTCTCTATACAGCCGGGCCCGCGCCGTGGCTCAGTGGTTAGCACGTCTGACTGCAGATCCTCCCTCGATGCACGGGTTCGAGTCTCCCAGTGGACCTGAGGTATATGAGAGAGTCACACGAGGTGACTTCGGCAATCGCGGGTGCGGTTTTTACAAGGTTTCCTCCCGGTTTTCCGTCGTATTGAGTAAAGCAGATTAAGAAGTGGAGAATCCGTCGTCATATAAATGAAATACCATTCAGACAACTAAATCAGATTTAAAATAGCAACTGATCGCATTTAGCCTTATCTATTTACGATCTCTTGCTGCTTTAGACAACGCTTATGGCTGAACGTAGTATACATGCTTCAGACTTCCAGGTCAGATTTAAAATAGCAACTGATCACTTTTTGCCTTTTCAATTTACGATCCCTTGCTGCTTCAGACTACCAGATCAGATTTAAAATAGCAACTGATCGCATTTAGCCTTTTCTATTTACGATCTCTTGCTGCTTTAGACAACCAGATTAGATTTAAAATAGCAACTAATTGCTTTTTGCCTTTTCCATTTACTATCCATTGCTGCTTCAGACAACCAGATTAGATTTAAAATAGCAACTGATCGCTTTTAGCCTTTTCCATTAACTATCCAGATGAGCATAACAGATTTAAGATTTTTGGACATTTAGCTATGGCATAAATCTGACATAAATCTGACATGTTAAAAACACCCACAATGTAAGCCAATTAGTCCAAGGTTTTTTTTTGCGAGTTCTGAGTAATCTATGCTTTTACCAATTGTGCTTTTAATCTTGGATGTTTCAGTAGGCAGCACTCACTCAGACTACATGTATAATGTAAGACTTGCTTTATCATGTTTATAGTGCTTTGCTTAATAATAGAGACTTGCTTAATAGGGTCTTCCACAGAAGTTGATATACATGTACATGTAGACTGTGGCAGAAAGGGGTCTATATGACTACTGTGGGACTGTGTTATTCTGTATTACACATGTACATGTAGACAGAAGGCCTTAACCAGTTTATGATGTGACTTTCATTGAATTAGCGCCCTCTGGCTAAGGGCAGTATGTTTCCAGATTATATTGATGCTGTCATACTTACATGTACCACTGGAGGAACTGAACATGTACCTTTCCAATAGGGATAACACTTAAGTGCCTTCACATTTTTGGTTGTAAAAGAGTCACCTTTTTTTTTTAATACACCACTGTCATATTAGTAAAATACCCTTGAGCTTGGCATTAAACACCAATCAATCAATCAATCAATTCATGAAATTAGCTAACCGTATCAGCAGATATTGTGTCTTCAAAAGACAAATATCCTTGTTAAATTAGCTGAGGCCAAAGCAGACAACATCTCTGACTCAGCTCAAATCAAAGAAGAAAACAGAATAGCATTCAGTGATTGGTTAAAATTTAGTGAGCAGGCTTACACTAAGATTTATCAGACTTGGATTTGTTAACACTGGTTACAAATTGACATTTAAGCTAATGGGTGATCAGAAAATATGATAAATTACGGAGCATACGTCTCAGGCAGTATAGTTCCACAGATCAGTTTTGAGTAACATAGAATAAGAGAAACTCCGAACAAGGAAGTCATGTTGGTATAGATAATATATTTTGGCTTTATTAGAAAATGTTATTATTATATGTTTAACTTTATACAAGCAAGACTTCCTTATTCGGAGTCTTGTGTAAACCTGGTAGATTTTGAGAGATGAGGTTCTTTCTGGGAGTCACTTTGTTGAAGTTTGTGTTGCCTACCCTAAATGCTCGACAAATTCGACCCCCTTTACTACTTATAAAACTACATTTTATGCAATGGGTAAGAAGTGTAGACATGCAATTTTGAAATTTTTATGAAGTTCAAACTTTAAATTATCAGAAAATGTAAGTTTTAGTTCCAAATTCACTCTTAAACATTCAATAAATTACTTGAAGTTTGTGCCCTTAGAGGTCGAATTTGTTGAGGATTTATGGTACATTTTTTTTAAAACTTAACATCAATCAATAAATACTGCAGTTTTCTCAATGACATGTACTGCGACAGTTGCAGCTTAACACAAAGCAAATTGTAATTTTACATTTGGCATAGCGTTAGACATGAGACATGATAGATGATGTGATGTCACCGTATGTGGGCTGTTTGCAATCATATCATTCATATGACTTACAGGCCATATTGTTGATCCATATTAAAATGACAGTTATTGGTGTCCAAGTGTATTGTATTTATATTCACTTCCAGCAGAAGGAATTGGTGGAATATATATTTATTTTTTATCATTGAATTGAAATTTAAAAAAAAACAATTGTAAATACTGGCATAATGCATCATGATTGCCCTCTGTCAGCTTTGAATGCGGCTTAGCTAACTTATAAAATGTATTTATTGGCGGCTAATCATTTGGCCTGGGGCTATCTGAGCTAACGGGCATCAAGCATGTCAGGAGGACTATGTTATGTCTCTATGTGGAGATAAATTCTATCGTTTGAGAAAATCATCGTTCCACATCAGAAATTGTCAAGGAAAATAACATTAAGAAATCTGGCTTGTGTTTCTGGTGATAGGCAATATATAAACTTATATATATATATATAAAAATGATAAACTACAAATGTCCATTTACATGGCATTTGAAAAAGAAAAGAAATATATATATGTGCTACATTTTCCTAATAGGGCTGTTATTGTTATGGAAAGCTATTACGCTATGGATATGGAAAACATTGTTACATGTATTAGATTGGAAAGCTTAAAGGACAAGAATTTATGACATGAGATTGGGAAACATTTTATGCCATGGGTATGAATACACCTAATGACATGGGTTTGGAAAGCTTTTATGCCATGTGCATGCAGAGCTTTTGTGCCGTTAGTTTGGGCAACATTTTATGCCATGGATATGAGATTTGAATTCCATCCAGATGAGTTTGAAGAGATTTTATGCCATGGGTTTTTAAAGCTTTAACTACATTGTACATGGGTGCATATGTCAGGAGTTCGAAAGTATTTATGCCATGAGTTTAGAAAACTTAAATGACACAAGTGAAATTTGTTTATGCCATGCATATGGAAAGCATATATGCCATGAGGTTGGACAGTTATAATGCCTGAGTTTGGAAAGATTTTATGGTTTGAGTTTGAAAAGTATTTATGTGATGAGTTTGGAAAACTTTAATGACATGAGTGAAAAGCTTTTGTACTATGAGTTTGGAAAGCATTATACATGTATGGTGGAAAGTTTTAATGCCCAAGTTTGGAGAACTTTTACACCATGAACATGGAAAGATTTTCATGTGCCTAATTTCCAATTGGATGACGGTTGCAGAGTTCGCAAGGTTTAACTTGTTTTTTCAAGGTTTCCTCTTGGTTTTCCATCATACACCGTCAAATAGGTGAAATACTCTTGAGTAAGACACTAAACACCAATCAAAGAAACAAACCATCCAATTGGATGTACCAACCGGCACTATTATGTACATGTTTTAATTTAATATGTGCCATACTGTTGTTTCAATTTACAATTAAGAGTTTGTATGCGAACTGATTAAAACAGTTAGCTTAGTTTATCATCTGGATTTCTTATTTTACGCTTCACTTGTACTACCTGTACAGGAAACTGCTTACTTTCTAATGGTGGTTAGAAATAAATGAAATTATGCTACTATGACAAATGGAGAATGGGCTTCATGTTGGGGACTAAAGTAATGCCATTTCTGTACCACTTTCCAGTGTTGTTTTTTTTTACAAAATTCCTTAAGATAAAATGAATGCCATTCTAAAATTTTGGTTTATTTTTTTTTATATAATATATTATATGTACTCATAAAAATCATTTATTTTGGAAAATTATTATTTGAATTTCAGCAACAGATTTATTCAGCGCAGCTATCTTTTGCGGATAAAAAAATATTTTATCATTAACAGACTTAAATGAAAACTATGAGGATCTAGATTATTAATTAAGATTAATTAATAATATTAATTATTATTAAGATTTTTGCTCTTACTGGGCCGCAAGGGAGACTAGCCCTCGGGCTAATTGTGCTTCCCAGACTAAAAAAAGTTATTATCATTATTATATTTATTATTATACAAATGTAGATGTTTTATCACTAACAGAAGGTGGTTGGGTAAGATCATTCTGTGCCCAGATGCACATAAGAGGCATCTACAAGTTCTTTTGAGGGTTCATGTTTTGAGTTGGCGGAGTCCTGTTCATCGCCGGTCTTGTCTGCCAGTGTCACTGTGTGTGGATTCCTGAACCCATTTGGCTGGCATGCCCTATATGATTGAACTTTATGTATATTGTAAAACCGTAATCAATAAGTCTGCGCTAAGATGTATGCCACTAATCCAGATTTACAAAATTTATCATCTGCATGAAAAGATATGTTAATAAAGTCATTCAAAAAACTTAAACTATAAGTTCTGTTATGCTGTTGATTTTATTTAATTTTTTATTTTGTGTTACAGATTTTTGGAAACCGACTTCCCAATGGCTGCTTCCTGGTTTCCACGGCGACATACAGAAGGAAATGTTTCATCGCCTGGCAAGTCACGCTTACAGGATCACTGTAGTTATGAAATAGATTCGGATTCTTCCCCAATTTTAGTTATACGCTCACGGACAAAAGACGTTCAGTCGTCACTTGAACGCTTAGAGAAAAACAACGATGACTTTTATCAGTTATAATCAGGAGAAGATAACTCTAGTGCTTGTGTTACTGTGTGTGATGTTGCTGTTGCAATAGTGTTGTTGTTGCAAAAATGTATATCTTGTATCTATTTGTTAATTAGTTCAGGAACAAAAAGGTTACATAAAATTTCTAAATGAACAAAGGTCATAATATATTATATCCAAAGGATGAACATGAAAGGGGACTATGCCTTATGTCACACAGCGGATATAATGATTTACATGTACCTCTAGTGACTAGTTAACATGGACAAAAAATTGTTTAATATATTTATTGTTGATTTGATGTCAGTGGATTTTCTGAATCATTGCGTGAAGTATGAAGGAAAAAAAGGATTTTTATCTAATCTCTGATCAATACATATAGTCTGTATATATATATATAATTGCCTTCATCTTCATTTGGTAGACTAATGGGTTTACTACTAACTCTAAACGATACATTTTTCAGGTTGTGCATATTTAAACCCATACCTAATACTGTATCTATGTGTGTTACATATTCGTCACATATTTATCTTCACAATTGACATGTTACATGTATTGCCTTTTCTCGAGATGCGCCTTTAGGTTATCCACAACAACTCGAGATTCAGGTCTATCTAGAAACTTGTCTCTGAAAATTGATCGAGAACACAGATAATTTATCGACTTTAATAAGTCGATATCCCTGTGCCAGTGTGATTACTCTTGACAAAAAATATATTAAAGACATTAAGTTTATCTTAACATTTACATGTATGACCATTTAATTTCTAATTTCTAATAAACATTAGAAAAATATCATTTCCATTCTCGTCCAAAAATCTTCTCCACTAAACGTAGGTTTTTATAGTCCACTGTCAAAAGGATTCAGCTGCGTTTTCAGAAAACAAAGTGATTTCAAGCAACTTGCTACATGTATATGTATACATGCATTTTCACTATATATAAATTTTCCCAAAAGGAATCAACTGAGTTTTCTGAAAAACAAAGAGACAATAATGGTTCAATGTCTAAGAGACCATTTCCTGACAAAAGATGTTTTCCATAAATGTTTCAGAGGCTGTACATGGTCTGTGAAGCAAGGTCTTTCTTAAAAAAAAAGAGAAGCAACTTCCACTTTTAAAAAAGGTTCAAAATCCCAGATATTGTATCATTCCATGTAACAAATAAATAAAATACATGCTATAGATAATGGACATGGAAGTATTGGAGTGACGTTGAAAGGAACCACCGTGGCTTTTTGCTAGTCGCATGCTACAATGTACATGTAGTTGAAGTATTATAGTGGAAGTATAATAGCATGCATAATATGTAGACAAGCAAATTTATGTTTAATCTGTTTAAGCGGCATTTAGAAGCTGGGGACATAGTAAAACAAAACTTAAATGGGTTCTCAACTTCTGGATATGATAAGCAACTTTTCAGACTGGTTGCTAAGAGTAGAATTGGTTGAAAACGGTCTTAGCAACTGGGCTGAATATACTTGTACCCAGAAGTTGAAAATGGATCAAAAGTTAAATTTTTGTTGAATTTATACTTGTTGTAAAATACTGAATCTCCCCAACTGCAACGTTGTCATCTGGCTCCAAGGTGTTAGTTCCAAGTCATTTACATACATGTAAGCTAAGCTTCTTAAGTTGTAATTTTATTCTTAAAATTTTAGGTGCTTTAGGGAAATTAAGAAAGTATTAAAAAAAAAACTTAATTTACATGTAGAATTGTAGATGGCAATGTGTTGTAGATCTTTTACAGAGATCATCGGCCCGCACCTAGCTCAGTGGTTAGCGCGTTTGACTGCAGATCCTCCTTCGATGTACCGTAAGGGTTCGAGTCTCCCAGTGGACCTGAGGTATATGAGGGAGTCACACGAGGTGACTTCGGCAATTGCGGGGGCAGTTTTTACAAGGTTTCCTCCCGGTTTTCCGCCGTATTGAGTAGAGCAGATTCGGAAGTGGAGAATCCGTCGTCATATCAATGAAATACCTTTGAGTAGGACGTTAAACACCAATCAAACAAACAAACAAACAGAGATCATCAACTGATCAACATCACGGGTGGTTGGGTGGGAACCTCCTGTGCCCTGTGCTCTCTGAGCTAAGGCAAAATTAGTCCCTGTAATTTTCATGTGTTTTTATTATTTGCTGCTGAGGTGGATTCCACATAACAATTTTTGACTTTAAAATCACAATGAGAAATTTAGTCAAAAATTTAAAGAGCTTATTATTATATACATTTATCCAAATCTTGTAGTGGCTTTGGTTTTATGGATGCCTTAGTAATAAGAAGTTAATAATTTCTGAAAACTATATTGGAAATTGAGAAATAGGGCCTAAGCCATTTTTAGGACATGTCAAATTTTGACTTGGGTCAGAGTTTTTGTTTGGAACATTTCGTTCATTAATCTGGCATGCCTTAATCCATACATGTTATGATGTATAAGTGAAATAGCCTTAAGTATATGTAGGTATTTAAAACCTAAAAAAGTACTGTTTATCTGTGTTTTCAAGGAATTATTGGTCATGAAAAGTTCAATGTTTTCAAGATTTAAGAGAAAACCATGAAACATGTAAGATATTTAAGTTTATCTGTGTTTTCAATTGTGAAATCGTTAAGTGAAGAGTTTTGATTCAGTTTTCATTCTCAAGTTTCAGTGTTTTTGAGATTTTCGAGAAAACTTTAAAAAAAAAAAATCACAAATTTTGATTTGTTAAAATATGTGTTATACTGATCAGTACATTTGCACATAGGAGTCTGAGCATTATGCATGTATTTACAATCACAGAGACCGAACTCCAAAAAAAAAAAGATATACTGTTGAACGCTAACTTTACTCTGCCCATAATAAATTATAATTATAGTTATATCATAATCAATATAGCTGTACATATTTGATTTTATAATTTGTATTAGAACTTTCTAGTCAGGTTATTCCTGTTGTGATATTAAATATGTAAAATGTATATGTGTATAATGTGATTATAAATATATGTGTGAGTCCAAGAATATGTGAACATATAAAAAGGGAAATTTGAATTGCCAAACAAATTATCGAAAAAAATCATTATTATATCCAGGGTATTATATAGTCGTGTTAAATGTTGTTCCATAAAGAACAGAGTTTTAATCGTGTTGAAAGAATATCTATTCCAGGCTACTACTGTATGTAGTTTATGTGTACTGTAGGTAAAAGGTTGTTCCACAAAAACTATTAACTACTGCTTGACGTCGAACAAAACAGTTTTTACCTGATGGAAAATAATTCAAAGGTATTGTCTAATCACTTGGATTAGAAGCCCGCCCTTCACAATCCCACCTGCATATATATGTTGTGTAAGTGCATTTTCAAATCTTCTTCATTAACTGGCGGGTGTTTGTGTGGGAGCTTCCTGTGCCCTTGATGCGCCCTGAGCTAAGGGGCACAGGATGCCGATTTGGTGTGGTGTCATGTTACGATAATGTTACGTAAATGTTTTGTCCTGTCTTGCATGTTGCCAGCGTCGTTTAAGGTGGTTTCCGTCACCGATGGGGCTGGCATGCCGTCATATAAGTGAAATAACCCCAAAAAGCGTAAAACCCAAATCCTACTTCGGGCTGGTAAACTTCTGATTATATGTTATACTGTCATCACAGTGTCATGACTGTCTGTCAATC
>JAVFBZ010056731.1:0-10014 GCA_032466195.1 Katharina tunicata | reverse complement strand
TTGATTGAAATGAATTTTGGTTCAGAGGTTGTGAAAAGATTTCTCAAAAGAATAACACCAAACTTAAACTTCTGCATGGTTTAGTTTTTATTTTATGTCGTTGCAAACATGTGGTATCGTTTCTTTTGGACACTAGTTTACTTCGCATAAATGCGGAATTTTGCCAAGATATAGCCCCAAATTCCTATTAGTTGGTGAGATAGATAGCCAACCAGTGGGCTTCTCAATTCTTGCAGTCGCGATTTGCAGATTTGAGCTTGAACTGCTTTTTGGAGGGCAGGTAATTTTTTTAGGACATTTCTGGAAAACTGTTTTTCCTGTTACGACACGTAGACATGATAGTTGTTATTTATCACACTTTTTCAATAAAACTAGGTTTTCGAACTACTACCAGAAGTTAGTTTATTTGTCATGAAAATATGTTATCGCTTTTGCATTATTTACGAACTTTGGCGCTGAAGCAGCTGAATTCTTGGAGTAAAATCCAGAATTCCAGAATCAACGACCGTCAATTAACCTTACGTGTTCACTACATTGACAGATAGGCATGTATTGTCTGCTCTCAGGCAAAGCTACACAAGGAAGAGATGAACAGTTTGTTGTGGTTGAAACAATATAATTTCCAAATAAAGACACTTGTGTCCGGTGGGTATACCAGAACAACAGGGACTTGACTTAATTAAGTGTTCACATTTGAAAATCATCATAACAGCAGAAAAAAATGTGTAACAAAAAGCATTGCTTGATCGTATGACCGCTCCAACACTCGAGGCTATATCTTTCTCCAAAATTATTCTTTGTTTGTTTAAGCCGTGTTTAATATTATGTCAAGCATTTGATTGAATTTGTGATGGTCCCGTCAGGAATTTATTCATAAGTTTTGTCATTATTAGTGTTAACATTGATGTCAGAAGACGCTTTGTTGTGAGGAGTTTGGTTTTAATAAAATGCAACTGTGGTCAGAGCTTTAATTTAATTACAGAAGTTTCCCAATTTAGGCTGTTCCATTCCCGCTTTTCACATCAGTCCGAGTTGAACAAATCCGTTTCACTCGGCAGCTAGACTCTGGTTAAACCGTTCGTTAAATGTGCTTGCAAGGCAACCTTTATCGTGTGATATGACTGGCTGATAATCTCAGCTGCTATCTGTTTGACCTCACCGAAACTACACTATATACGTACATCCGGTTAATTAGGCCAGAACGCATTTAGCGTGTTTAATGTGTGTTCGGGAGACAAATCCATGGTTAAGTATCTATCGCGGATAAAATACCGTATCAAGGATCATGCTGAAATTGAAAACTAACTTCAAGAACCAATGTTGATTGAGACGTCGGGAATTATCTGGGCCCATTTTGGATTCACGCTCATTTAGTTTCTTTCCAATATATATTTACTCTATGATGGACAGATATGGATAACTCAATGTAATTACATCAGTTCGACATGAGACTAGTAAGCGATTTCAAGTGCTTAGTTGCCTCGCTGAATTAGCTTAGTTTAATGTAGTAATATTTGTTGCAATAAATCATAATCTTATAACTAATTTTGTCAGCTACATTGAAGTTACTATAAGAAAACCATTCACTTTTTGTCTGGCTTTATTTTGCTATTATGTAACCAAGTTTCTCAATTGGAAATGGATCGTAACTTCTTAATAAGTTACAAACCAATGAAGAGATAAGGCCGAGTTTGTTTGGTAACCGTGCATAAGACTGAGTATCTGTTATATTCTTAACAGTTACAAGATATTTGGTAGTTAAATTTGGAATAAAACTATTATGAGAGCTTATAAGATCGTTATCAATTGGCGAAACTATTCAGTCAGCGCAAACTGAATTATGTGAGGGTCACCAAATTAACAATCCCATATATCTATAGCACTTTAAACAAAGCATAAATATACACGCATTTCATTTGATCTTTTTTTTTGTAAAAAACATTATTTTCTTACCCAATAACATTTCTTGTACTCACTCTAGTTAGTCACATCTTCACCTAATGAACTTTGGTCTTGTTCCCGAGTTTTAACGATTATTTGATTGGGTTAATAGTGGCACTTGTAAAACAGATTAATACCATTGAATTTCCATCTGGTAGCAATTTTCTACCAATCAAATGAGGGCAGGCCACCATGTGCGGGTCTGTAATTTAACACTCTTAAATAGGGGGCATTTGACTCGCTCAAGTGTCTGTTTGATCCATTTAAGTGGTATTCATAGATGAATCGTGTTCACCTTATTTGTCCGTTTATCCAGTGTCTAAGCGCTACTTTACTACTCCCAAAACAGGATTTTCCCCACCCCTGTCAAGTAAAACAGTTTAATTTATGAACTAATATGTTATGAAGATTGTCACATGCAAACCCATTACTGGTACTGCTATAGAACGAATCCGATGATATACACTTAACGTTATAGGCCTACCGTTTGAGTTCTGATAATATCAGTGACACACGATTAGTTTTCTACTGAGCGCAGAGGATAAAATCTCTTTATTGCAAGTTAGGAGAGAATAAGGGTAGATTATGACATCGCTAGTCATAAAATGCTAAGGCTTTGCTAATTTTAATCACATTGGGATGAGACTTGGCACGATTATTTTATCTGGACGATTGCACATCTGAATTAAAATAAAAGGTGTCCGATTTTTTATTCGTACGTCGCTATAGCGCTCAGTTCCTAGTTCAGAGTACATTCGTACTTTGGATTATAGAAATAACGATCGTCATATACTTCAGAATGGTGTTACATTAATACTTGATATTCAACGATGATATTTCAGTCAGCAGTGAACATGTTGTTAAAAGGGGTATAATCCAGGTGAGAAAGAAATGTAAGTGTCTTGTTTATTTATGATAATATATTAGTGTAATATCCACGCTAAATCAAAGGAAAATGATTTTATCAAAACGTTGAACTGTTTTGGGAATGTATCAGTTTAACGATCTGGGAGATCGTGAAAAGAACATGCCCATTGTCTGGAATTGATGATTTATTGTCTACGCATGTGATAGTTTTATAGTCAACTACAATTATCACTGAATCTGATCTCCTTCCAGTGATAATATCATCATCACAGCTGATTATTATCGATTATTATCAGCGTGTATTGAACATTCCAGGAACGCTACATCTCTCATATCTCAACAACAGGTTCTGAAATATTGATTTTCAAAGGTTTAATTGATAATGTGTGTACGAAAGCTACAAAATTTGGTCAAATGTTAGGAGATTTGGGGCGATAAAATAATTAACAGTCTAAATTTATTAAGCTTCTAAGCTCTTAAGTACTTTGTGTCTGTCTTGTATTTTTCACTGCGAGCAACACGATATTAATTGAGGAGATCCGGATTCCAGATGGTGTTATCTGAAAGATGATTTCAAATCAAAAGGCTACAGATTTTCCCCAACGGATTAGATGTTCTTTTATTGCTTTTTTAATTACATTTATTACTTGTCTATTATATAAAGTTTGCAAAGTTATTCCAATGTTCGTTTGGGTTATATTTCTTTCAGAAGATATAAAGCTGGCCTAGAAAGACAGTTCAAAATGAAATATGTACACAGGTTGTTTTTTACCGATTGAAGAAGAAAGCATCCTTCGTGTCCCAATAACATGCATTCCTTGAGTGCTGGTATGGGTGTCAATTTCATCAAGCAGTCTGACTTTGCCAATGCTCTTACCGACAACTTATCGATTCCGAAGTATTTAACTCCTACGGATTAAATATGGATCTCTATACAAGTATTTCAGCAATTACTACATGTGGCTATTCGGGCATTTTAATTGGTGAACTTAGCACTCATTAGTCGTTTTTAGATTTGTCAAGAAGACGTACAACTTTCATTGAGAAATTGAATAGACACGGACCACGTCATTCTAAATTGGAGAATCAAATCATTCTCCCTACCGTCGAGTCTTCTCAATCCTGATAAAGGTACGAGGCTATTTTAGTATGGGATCACGTGAGCAATCTTAACTGCATGTTTACCACAAACTAAGCGAGAGCGTATTTTCTTTAAAGTAGACGGAGTAACAATATCTGATTTCTATATTTGATTAAGATTTTTTTTTTTATCATTATACATTATCATTACATTATACATTATCTTTTCAGTCTTGAAAAAAGGAAGGAAAATTCTTCAGGACCTACTACTGACGATTCTTAGTCATGTTTCCGATTTTTATGTTTTGAGAAACGGAATCTTGAAGCGTTTTTAAATCTTAGCAACATAGATATATTTATCCACAGCTTCAACAATGTTTAGAACCATCATATGTACACATTTGATCTGTACATATTGAAGGATTCGTTTTTCAAAAAGGTGGTCTCTTGAAAACTACTGTTGAAGAATAAACATGGAATACGTCCTGCAACCTTGCTGGCCGCATGAATATTGGGCTGTATCGTTTTAATAATACGGAGACTTCCAGTGCCACATTCTGAAATAGAGAATCAAATCCGTTTCCTACCCTTTTTGACTCTAAGGTATTGACTGGCCATCTTGTTGTTCACCCAGAAAGAGTTAACCCTCTTTGCTTTTTGTAGCGAGTAAGTTAACATGTGATTAGATGGCATTGCTTCACGATTTTACCTATTTTGTTCCCCCTTATACAGACTTCAGATTGATTCGACCCTATAACAACTTTTTTTGTCTGTTTAATGTTAAGTAATTTGGTAGTAAAATTAAGACGATTAATTCTCCGGCGCACTTTTTACTATAGCTACAGAACTGTGCAATGCTAAATCATTGCTGCGATGCGGACACATAACTTGTACGTCTTATTTCAATGATTATTGACCATTTTTTTTATATTCTTTGTGTGTTTCCTTATCAAAATAAATCATTTGAAGTAACTCAGAGAACCAAAAACCTACTCGAGTTACTGACTGAGATCTTCGAAATTAGCCGCCGTCTTGCTACTCTCATTGACAAACACTTTTCTAATGTTACCAATGCGCGAATATGCATTTGTTTTTACATATAAAATATCCCAGAGAGTTTAATTCTTCCAAACAGGATTGGAAACCACTTCGTTGAACAAGTTAACACCAGCCAGTGCAAAAACTTAAAATTACACATTTTTGTTCAGTACTGTTCTGTATCGTTATATCAGGATTACGTAGTTGGCTAATAACGATACAGATATCTGCATTTACCTTTCCTGTCCTAAAAGAAAACGAATATGACTCATTAGTTCGGGAGCTGAAATTTGTTCCAGATTTCTTGCCTCCCTTTCGTTACAGTTGGATTGTTGATATTATGTTTTGCCTTATTCAATAACTGCTTAATCAGACTAATATGTGATAAAAGTTCTAGAGTTACATATTGTTTTTTTGCTTAATGTCCGCGTCACACAAACTATATATGTATTCAATAAAACAGCTCAGTGTTTTATCACTTTCTGCATTTTAATAATCAGACCCTGTCGACTATTGAGTGTTATTTGCTTTGGCTCGCGATACTTTATTCAAATACCGTAGCTGAAGTTAGCAGATAAATACTTTAGCGACCTTTATCAAACACGTTGTATATAAATTAACAGCTGTAGTGCCTACATGTCTTTTCCTTTTATTTGAAGAAAGGTAATCTTGAGTACGACGTTAAACACCAATCAAATTAATAAATATTCTCCCGCGACTGGCAGATTTTCTTCATACTTATACTATTGTGTATTAAAACACTTGTAAATATACTAATGGTGTAAAAGTAATGGTATACATCGTCATATTCGATTATGGTAAGCACAGTACTTTTAAAACACCTGGGTGCAAGATGAACAATTATCGCACAATTCGAGACCCTGTGATTCGAAGGACATGTACATCTTTATTATCAATTCGCATCTGCTTGGATTATAAACAAAATCGGACTTAGTAATATCCAATGCTCGCATGACCTCAAGAAGGCTGTAGTTTATCACCTGTTCCATACGCCTACCTTCTACACTATAGTTGTTTATATATCACCAGTTTCTATCTTCACGTCCCTTAAACAACTATGTCTGATTGAGATGAAAATGTGTTGAATTCTGTTGACAGATGATATTTGAAACTCTGACATGCAACTCACGCACCCGTGAAACGTAATGATTTAAAATGACTGCCGTATACTACGACCCGCCCTCTCCCTCCCCCTCCCCCAAACACACTCTTCGACATCTTGGTAATAATGCAAGGCAAGTATTGCTTAAGTGTTTGGCAAAACACACCTGTGCTTATCGTTACCTCAATTACGAAGACGATATATGTCCTTTCAATAGATTTTCAAGGATACAAGTGAAATATAAGTCTGACGTTAAGAGCCCCTTGTGATTATTAGTGGCCTGTCAGTAACATAAATAGATCCAGTGACTATTTAATGTCAAACCTAAAAATGACTGCATGGAAAAAACGGGCAAAAAAAGAAACGAACACAAAACTGTTGAGTACCTATATTACAGCTATGAACGGAAAAGACTTTTCAGTAACTATCAAGTGACACTTTTTTCCAATACAGAAATATATGATTTGGTGAAATTACACTTGCCACTGTCAACGAATTATTTCTTTTTTCACAAGTGCATTTACTTCCAAGCGCGTTATTGTTAGTTTAGGTCTATGGATTAAACAATATTTTATTGACGTTAAGGAGTGATGAACAGGCTAAAAGCCTATGTGAACATCTCTCCCGATGACAAATTAACAAAGTTCAGATATCGAAACATTATATCACAAAAATAATAAATAAAAAAAAATCATCAAAAATATAAACATGGTTTAAGTAGTGCATGCCTACGCTAAAGATGTGCGACAGTGATGCTCTTAATAATTTATATAAATATATACATGTAAGTATATATTAAACGTACACGTATGTACATATCAGGGCAGTTATGTACAAAAAGTTACATACCGTAGTGCAGTCATCAGGTCTAACGTTAGGTCTATGTGTCTGAAAACCTGACAATCTTTCTCTGGTGTGAACACTGATGTGGACACGAGAAACAACCAGCATCAATTTAAGAGCCATTCGTGTAAAATCTACCCCATGCAATTTAACTGTAAGTACTTTGTTAATTAGGCATCGATTCAGAGCAATTAGTGTAGTTGTTCGTAACAGTTAGACAGTTAACAGTTAGAGAAAATATAATATCGGGATAACAATTTTCCCACCCTTCTATAAAAACCTAAAATGGTATTTAACATGCTCGAATTACCTGATAAATAGAAAGACATAGTTTGAAAACAAAGTCTATTTAAGAGTGTCTTTAAGCCTCATATCAACACATTTAATTCCTGTGTGTAAACAGTTAAATTAAAATACCTTTGTGTCGTTTAGAAAGTGGCCGTTTACAGTATTTTCGTTTTTTGGGATAACATTTATCCGCGCGGCTGAGTGGTATAGGTGGCCGGCACCTACCGCTGGCGACTTTGTGCCTGACTCTGAGGGTCGTGGGTTCGATTCCCGCAAGGGTCTCAGCCTGCACAATTTTCTGAACTAGAATCTGTTCAGTATCAGAAAGTGTTATCCCCAAAAAAAGAAAATAGTGTAAACAGTTAAAATGGTTGTATTTATGATAATCTAGAATTATTTAATTCTCTCTTCACGATAATTGTTTTGTAATTCTTTTCCACAAAACGTTCGCTTCATAAAAACAGTTATGCTATCTGCGTGTTTGAGTTGTGTATGAATGTTTGTTAATTTATCAAAATTATTCTATTGATTAACATAGCCGATAGCATAAAAAAGCTGTGTATTATTCTATTCAGGTTTCCAACGATGTTTTTTCATTACAAAGAAGACCTCTGATGAGGGATTGAAAAACATTTTGTTTTGATGACATTGATATTAAACACAGACTTCTCTAACTTGCTAATTAATGAGACATTCAGCTATCAAGAACTGAAGGCTGATTTTAGTAGGATCAGTTTACGTGATACATGATAACTATCTGAAACATTAAACCCATGTTACAGTTTACTAAAGTTTTTAGCTTCGAACTTTTCAACATTTGGATGTAATTTTGGCACTTGGTTATACAACCCTGATGATCAAATCAAGCACTTGGTGAGGTCTATAGTTCTACCGACGAACACTTTCCTGTGTTTATCTAAACTAGTGTATAGCTTGTCACTATAATCAGTCACATTTTCACCTTGAGAACTTTGGCCTTGATCTCTAGTTTTAATGATAATTTGATTGGGTTAATAGTGACACTCCCAAAATCGGATTCATTCCACCGCATTGCCAGCTGGTAACAATTTTCTACTTAACACCTAAAAGTAGGCCATCGGGTGCAGTCTTGAATTTAACAGTCGCTAACTCTAAAGGCTTTTAGCTGGCTTAAGTGTTTGGCCAATTTAGGTGTTATTTGTATAGTAGTCGTAAAGTGACAAGTGTGCACTTCTTTTAGCTTTGTCATTTCTAACAGACTTTAAGCTCCAAAACCGATCGATTTTCATATACAACTTTTTGAGGGATTGTTTCTCTGACCTTCAAAGTTGCGCCGTTTAATTTATGAAGTAAGAGGTTGCCACAATCATTACACGTCCTAATTTACAGCGCCCGGGTTATTGTGCACTTAACATAGCCAGCATTTGATTGTTTACGGTTGCTGTGGCATCAGTCTCACACGATCGGATTTCTACTAAGAGCAGACGATAACATACCTTATATTCAGAAACGAAGGGGCCAATTTAAGATCTTTAAACCAGTTTTCTGTAGGTTGTCTTCTGGATAACATGAAAATGATTTTTTGTAAAATAATGGCCACATTCTCACAAGTTTTAAAAAATATTTTGAGGATCGAAGCTAGTTCATTCCATGGCAAAATAACGTAGCATATACTGGGATTTATGTAAAACACGAGCATTGCCTGGTCGAGGGCAGTAGGCCTACTATCTTTATAAATTATACTAAGTACACTTTGCCGTTCTAAATTGAAACTTTTGTTAACTCCTGGAATCTATCCGTGAATCGAGATCAATTTTGGTACGAGCAAGACCATCGTTTGCCGGCAACGATTTATTGACTTCATCTAACTGTTGGTGTTAACATCTCTCTTCAAAATTGTCAATACTGTTCCTTTTCAACCAGCAAACAGAGTTACCTCCCTCTCATAATCGCAATGTGTCTGACTGACTTCAGAATCATCTGGGAATTATTGAATTATATTGATTTTCTTCACGATTTCAAGCCTAATTGATTTATTCTCGAGACATATGCTTTGGTGATATAATTAATTTAGTAGTTAACAATTACTTCTCATTTGGTAGGTACTCTTTTGGTTCCCTCTTCGCAAAACTGTAATTGCGTTAATCTTTCTCTAAATATAATCTATTTCCTTAGTACATCCGATACACGTGCGAATTTATCTCAATGATCTTGGCAGGTTAATGTCTGAGCTGAACCAATTGGTTTGATTATGGTGACAGATTAGTTCAATTTCTAACTTTTCACTTATCTCCTTGATAGACATAAAACGTACCACATAAAGTGAATTAATGCCGTTGTCTTTATTTTACGTTAAGAATTTTACCCATTTATACTTTTTGTTTTCAGGAAAATATATCTCCTTATACATCACTAGATTTAAACAATAAGATACCAAAAGCACAGTTAGAAAGACGTTGAGCTTTTGGATCAATAGTATTTCAGACGAGTAGATATTATACAGTTATAGACTTTTGGTGAGGTTAATAAAAAATTATAACTAATCGAGTAGGCAATCTCCTGAGGACAAAACGTTGCATTCTTTGCCTTGGGATAAGATTTCAACCAAGTGAATACTTCAAAGTTATTTACCAGGAGACAGGCGACATAACTACATATGTGGACTGCCTGATCAAAGTACAATTCATCATTTACATTATACAAAACAACTGAATTTATTCTACACATTTTTAGAAGTCTGTGTCCATGAGTTGGACACCCAAACTAATAAAAAAAAAATATTTTGCACTGGCGCTTACCCATCCAAAGAAGGATGATGTGCGCCATTACAATGTTTTAATGTGAACTCTTGCTAT
>JAVFBZ010056720.1:0-10015 GCA_032466195.1 Katharina tunicata | reverse complement strand
AAAACTGCGAGCAAATAATCTTTATTTAGAATGAATTCTTAATTGAGCATTCGAGTCTGGCTACATGCGCTGTGGTGGTTTGTTTACGTCTAAAACCGCTTTGGAATGGCGACAGAAGTTCATTTAAAAAAAAAAAAACAGGTCATTCAACTGCTTACCATTCGCTCCACCAGCTTACACATCGTACTTGTCAACGAAATTGGTCGATATGACCGATGATCAGAAGGGCAACAAAAAGGCCGCTTTTTCTGTAATCGTGGTAACGATTAACATCAACGTGTTGGTTGTTCGGCCAGCTCCACCAATGGCCCGCACAGACTTCCATACTTTACTTAGAGGTGTGTGTTCATAAACAGTTGAGCAAAATCCACGCCAGTATGCTTTCTGAGCAGATTTGATTACCCGCTGCACAACAGCCTTCTAACGTTTAAATTCAACGATATGATCGTACAAACCTCTCTCGAAGACACCGCTATATGTGAGTGGGTTTAAAACTAAAGCAATCAACCATAAAGAAAACAATTTAATTCCAGATATCCAATCATCAAGTTTCCAAACATTTAATTCGTATTCGTTGATCAACAAAGATTCACAGACAATGAAACAAAACCCAATCTATGGTAATGTATTAATAAAATTATAGTTTCTAACGATTGTTCAAAGTTCTCGGTGGTTTTGACAGTTTCTAGATGAATTGAAGTTTCTGTCAAACAGCTCACAATATCACGTTCGCCGTACAACTGTTTTTGGAGAAATATTGTTCCGTCACTTATATTGTTAAATGTTTTATATTCTGAAAGATCTAAAAATTATTTTGTTCCATTTTGAATAAAGCAAAACGAGTTTGCTCCAAGTTTTCTCCAGTTCAGGCCAAACTATCCTAGTTTGACAAACATTTGTCCAAAACTCTGTTTGTGAGCTCCGTAGTGTATGAGCGTAGTCTTAATTACTAAAAGTATTCTAAACGTTTAAAAGTTCAAACTACTGTTCCAAAATAATCAAAACATATTTCTTTCGATACTCTTGACACTTCTGAACAGTTTGCTCCACGAGCTCTTCAATTCGCAGTTAGTGCTCCTAATCTGCTCCAAACTTTCTGTCGTGTTAAGTAAAAACTTGTTAATGACCTTGCGGTGCTCCAAAACGAAAGATGAAGCTTTGTGTGTGAGCGCCGTAAGGTATGAGTGCTGTTTTGATTTCCACGAATCGTCTGAACGTTAAAACTTGTTAGAAACTGAAATATTTTACTGAACTGACTTAATTCTAAGTTGGTGGACACTAATATAACGTTTGCTCCACAAGCTCTTCGATTTACAGTTCATGCCCTTAGTTTGCTCCAAACTTTGTGTTGTGTTTCTCAACTCCTCCGAGTTGAATCATCGGTGCTCCAAAACTGTGACGATGATTTCCTTCACTTTTGCTCCGAAGTTTCAAACATGTGAGCTGCACCACAGGCCCGTGAAGCAAAATCTAGCTCGCTTATCTCTATCAGTGTCTATAGTATACTAAGTAGGTGAGAAACAACCTTTTCAAATGACAGCCAAATTGATCAAAATTAAAGGTTTCTCGTCATTTAATTTTACCTAATCCATTCCTGTGTCCCAATTATGTCTACTGACGCATAATCCAATCATGTTAATCCGTTGAGGAAGCATTTATCACTCACAATATATCATTTTTCCAAACACACATCCGTTCTGTCAAAACTGACCGTTTGGCAAAACTCCAGCACACGTGACGTCCTAGTAAGCGCATGCGCGTAGTATATGAGATCGAAAAAAAGCCATAATGACCTATTTCACTGCTGCATGTTCAACGCACACTATCTGTGATATTTAGGTCATTGTGGCTTTTTATAGATCTTAAATACCGCTCGCATGCGCTAACTAGTGCGTCACGTGTATACATATTTCCTGTAAACATATAATGTGCGGCAGTGCTGTCAAGTTATTAACATAATTCTTAAATTCTTGTCCATGAGCATATATACTATGTTGGCTTGCCAAGAATTCACCTGATGCAAGTTTTCACTTTTCTTGTCAACTTTTAAAAAATAATCAAAATTTCGGTGACAAAAGCCACAATTGGGTTTTATATGCCTAAGGTGTTTAATATACGCAAATTGAGACTCGCCGATGGAATTGCTGGTTGACACTGATGCTGATTCTTTTTCTAACCTTTCGTCTGCATCCTACTGCTTTCCTCTGGGTAGTTGTGATGCGACCTGGCGTGTAAATGTTACTAGTGCAAATGTAGCGCACAGACTGACCACTTCCAGAGTTTTTGGGTGATTGGCATCTTTCAAAACATTTGTTGGCTTCAGATCTTCCAAGATTCAACAATCCATCTCAAAATTACTCTAGTTTGATGAACTTAATGTTTCTAAGGCGGATTGTAAAGACAGAAGAAGTGTTTGGACATAATTAAGGAGTGGAAGGGTCTGGTGACAAACAGATGTATGGTAGCCATGCCTCTCACACATGCCATTAATATTTCATCGTTTAAGTCACCTTTCACAGTCTCGATTAGTTTATTGGAGTGGGCACGATCCTGCAGAAATTGTTGGGTGTGGGCATGGTTTTGATATAATGCCGACGCATTCTGAAAAATAACATTGAAGCGATTAGGGTGGAATGAAATAAGGTGTATTTTGTCATTACGGATCTTCATCCATTCCTTAAAATCTCCAGGTACGCCTGTGGCAGGATGACCAACGAGAGAGAGCAAGAAGCATGTTGCCTAAATGGCCTCATATGTTGCATATCTATCCTGCCGGAAATCTCCTCCAAACATGGGGTAAGAATAGCTTCATATTCATTGACAGCCTCCCCCACAGCTTCCGTCAAGCCTAACAAGACATGGAGTTTGAAGAACCAGTGGTGGACAGCAGCAAAGTTTCCTCTTTCATGAATAGAAAGGGACGGCCACCTACTGTCTGTCCTCTGAAATAGCGTTTCTATTAATTCGCCCAGCTTCTCGCAAATCTTTTTATTTACAATATGTTGGCCAGACATTATGTGTTTTACCGAGGCTATGATGGCGTCAGCAATCTTGTCTGTTTCCTTCTTGTTTTCTCCCAGAACATTTGAACAGTCTTGGACAACTTTGATGAACTCAGTGTCACCTTTTACAGTTTCTGTTATTGACAATGAAAACGTTTGTTCACTTGCTGCCACTTGAAACCCGAAGAAATGTCTCTGGTGGTCAGATGTTCCATTTACAAGATTTTCTCTTTCAGTAGAGGCTCGCAAATGTGGAATTTCCCCAATATTTTGGCTTCCATTAGGATTGTTCTTATGGTGCTTGGTGAAGGTGTAGCCCAAAGTTGTACTCCTAGCAAATTCGCACACACACTCTCCATTGCAGGAACTAATCTGGTTAAGCCCCAGCCACGAGCAACTCAGTGCCATAACAATTTGGTGGATTTCGTTAGTACATGATCCCTGGATTTTTGTTTGGATTTGCCTTTTCTCTTCAAACAGCTCTTCGATCCGTGACATCAGTAAATCTATATCACCTTCCATTGACCTCATATGCTGCCTTAATAGACCCGAAGCTGTTTTTTCAAGTTGTAAGACTTTGTTCTTCTGTGCAACATTTTTTCTGAAAATATACTTTTTGTTTTGCGCTTTGTTTTTTTCGTTTTTTTTTTTATTGACCAGAGACTGTGCACTTGAAGACAATTCTTCATTTAGTTGTGTTATGGATTCCTCCTGTTCCTAAATTTTCAAATCCCTTCTTACTTGTCTGTGGTTGGAGTTTTTCTTGATTTTGTGATACTCCTTTAAATTTAATTTGCTTAAAATTGTCACTTTGATAGGAACAAAGGCTGTGGAGGTCAGAGACTTTCTTATAGAGAGCATTTATTTTCCTGTGCTGTATTGGTGAATTGGGTTTCTTTTGTGTTACATGTGAGGACTGGTCTTCGGTGTAAAGGATCTCTGGTCATTACTGGTACATGAAATGGCTCTGATAAATAAAGTTCCAGTTCTTCTGATTTTTGACTTGTGATGAGTGAGGTGTACTTTTTGTGTATAGCATTGACCTCCAAAGGTTTGCCCGAGAAAAGTGACGTGTAACTCCTAGCTTTTGTACCCAATGAAGAAATGTGCCCCAACTGTAAAGTTTTCTCCACCAATAGTTTCGAAGTTCTATTATCAAGCCATTTGTAACGACAGTACACTTTTGGCTGTTATCCTGTAGAAACTGTTCGTTTATGCCTAATTTGGAACAAAGAGGACCCACTTGTATCTCAGTTGGGATCTAGGGTACTAAGAAATCTGCATTAAGTTTTTGGGATTTCAGCGTTCTAACAAAATGTTGATATCTTGGGATATTACATTCGGGATTGAGCGTCGTTGTTATGCCTTTAAAGAGTTTTTGATTTAATGGCTTACCTCTTTCTTCCAATCTGTCAAATATCTCAATAAACAAAGAGATCTTCACCACGTTCTGTGGTGAAACCCAGAAATCTGTAAGTACTGAAGGTTTCGTGTGACGTCACAGCAATCTCTAATTCCAGCCGTTTGAGCAAGATGTTGTTGAGATCTTCAGTGTATGAGGTAGAAAGATGTTACGTTCTTTTGTCGGCTGCTTCGAACGCCTATTTGCATTTCCCGGATAATAAGTTTGGCTAAAAAAAAAGGACCAAAAACCAAAAACAAAATGGCATGTAAAAATGCATTTAAACCCATCAAAAGCTGTTTTATCGTTAAGTACGGTCGGTACCAGGGAAATAATACATCGGTAATTGTAACGACAAAATTAAAGTCACATACGCACCAAAATATTTTGTATTTTAGGTTTTCACATAATCACATGAATTATATATATTTCATCAAAAAGTAAAAGTTAGACGTATTCCGTTAATTCTTTCCCCAGATTTGAAGGTAAAGGTAGGTTAAAAGCCTTGTAAAAGTGCAAAACACTGAAAATTCTCCCAGAAAGTTAAATTGAAAAGGTGTAAATCTGCGGTCACATCTCAGACATAATTTGATGTACCGACGTCACTCCGAGTCAACCGTGTTAGCCACACCCCTCACAAGGTTCAAAATTTGGGCTAGTTATAAACAAGGTCATCCACGGCGGCTGTGTCAAAGTCCTTTGAGCAAATATGACCAGCCCTCTTTCCGTTAAATTCAAATAACTGCTAGATTCCTCCTGTTCCGTACAACCTTTGTATCCAATGAATAATTTATAGTTTAACGTGACTGTTTTAATTTCTGAACAAACATCAAATCTAGTAAAAATTAAGGCAAACGGGATTAGTTGAAAAAAAATAAATGTTTGGGCGCGTATGTGACTTTAAGTTGCGAGGCTTACAACTAGGAATAAGCCACGGGTATAACTGTATACATCGATAATTGTAATGACTAAATTGAACTAATTTTGTCTACAAAAAATGTTACGATCCGTGCAATTTGCTGGTGTAGGCCTACTAGGCGAACCCCTCACTGGAACTGTACCTCACAAATTAAAACAACCTAATAATTATTTAGAATAAATCTTTAAACATTTGACTGAAATCAATCTGCTACCAGCTGTAATGTGGCGTACTGTAGTTTTTAGCCAGAATGTCGCGAATCTACGGATAATAAATGATATTCACTTTATGCCCTTAAGAGAATTCAAATAACTTATGATTATCATACAATTTACTTACTTAATATTCTCTTATTGCTTACTGAAAACTAGAAAAACTTATTGAGTTTTTGTTCAAATCAGGAGACGTCCTTTTAACAATCCCTTTAACAATCCATCCCTGTTTATCAAAGCCCGTCGATGCTGATTGGTCAGTGATAAGTAGGCGTTAATCAAGCCATAACAATTCTTGTTCATTGTTCATTGTTCAGTACAAAAGTCACACATTTAATAAAACATGTTTATCATAAAAATACAAATACTGTGAATCAGACCTACGTTCACCACAAAACATATTTAAAATATGATGATATACATTTCCTATAGTTTATACAAATCTCATGAAAACTATCTTTTCATTTTACCCCAGACTAGCTACAAACATTTCGTTTTTATATGGATAAGATTAAAATTTGAATTTTCTTAAGTTCTTTACACATGCCATTGCTTTTCTAGATATTGTCTGACAATGAGTCAGATAAATCTACAAAAAAAGTCATAGAGTTGCTGCAAATACGAAAGCCTTGGTTATTGATTTAAAGTATTCCATACTTCCATGGCCTCGGCAGCAGTGACGATTTTTTTTTATTTTTTAAGCTGGCATTTTACCATGCTGCCATAAAGATAAACATTTATACATTCCTCAATTTGCTTCAGATATGCATAATTTCTACTACAACTTTTCTTTTACTATGCTGTCATTATCTTAAACCTAATTTTATTTCAGGGATAGAACAATCCTCTATACAGGCTTTATTCCAACCCCATGCAATCTCTTCTTGGTATATAATTAAATGCTCAAACAATTAGTAATGCATATATCTGTACCTATGTCTTTATAAAGGGTTAATAAATAAATATAAATAAATATATATACCATTAAACGAATTGCTTTGTTTGTTTTAACAATATTTCTACTCAGTCAAAAAGACGAACAGGTTTAACGACATATGTAAACATCTTTTCCGAAGACAAATAAGTTCAGTTTAGAAAAATCAATGTTATATCATGATCACTAATATAAATATGGTATGATACCCGATTCATTCGCTTGTAGTCACCAAGATCTTTAGACGCAACCAAACATGGGGTATTTTGCCCTATCAAGGAATGACATGAGTTCTTGATATTTTAAATAAGAAGTGAAAGTTAGGGGCTGCTCGTTAATTCCATTTCAATATTTGCAGGTTAAGTGAAGGTTTAAATCAACATAAAAACGGTCACTTCATTTATTTTATTTAAATATATTTAAATGAAGTAAACGTTTTATATCGTCTTTACACGGTCACATCATTTATGTTATTTAAATATATTTCATTTTGTCCCTAACAGATTTTGTGTTCGCTCTGATGGAATATAAAAAAGTCGACAGAGCATCTTTTATCTTCGTCATGAGCAGTATATATTTCTGTTTAAAAAGAAAATAAATATTGGTGTTCGAATTCGTGTAATATATTAAAATGTTTGCCATCACAAAATACTGGCTCTACCTGTATGGAATGGTGCAATATACAAAACGAGGAAATACAAAAAGCATGTATATATGATAATTCCATTAAAACTTTGCGTAGCTGTCTTTGGAAATTTTAAGATTTTATTATTGAGTGAGTAACATGAGAGTTACAAGTGGAATTATTGGCAACATGGAAGCAAACATTTTTCTCAATGTTCAAGATTAAATAAATGTTAGCGACACATGTAAGGCGTGTATCCATTAAGTATTTGTAGACATACAGTGTGATTCTTTCTTGATGATTCAATTGGACTATTAACTATTTAAGAGGGCAAATCGGAATATGCCAATATTTTTATGGTTTAAAATAGTATTTATTTGTAGCCTAAATATTGAACAGGTGGAGACAGGCGAGTGCTGCGAAACTTGAAAAGTTCCAAAACAAATGATGTCATTAGACATATGTTTATAAATACTGCAGTTAAGTTTGTTAGCAACATCAACAAAAATAATAAAACATCGTCCAAGTTACTTTAAATGTTTAAATGTAAATCACGAAAGCAAGTGTCGGTCATTTAAAAAAAAATTGTATTATGCCCTGTATTCTATGTTTTATGTACTAAACACATCAATACAAAGCATTCAGTTTGACATTTTGCCAAGTCACATTTTAGGGGTGATTATCTCTGTTACAAGTACTAAACACAGACACATAAAACATCAAGTTAGACAGTTTGTCAAACAACAGGGTTTGAATGGTAATCTCCGTTATTGACAGGTTAAAAATATAAAATAAATAAAAATAAATAGTCAAGTAAAAAAAAATGCATAGATAAGGAAATAAATAAATAATAAATTTATAAAAAAAGGAAAAAAACCCACCGACCAACGATTGTCGATTTTACATATTTTCAATGTGATTAGCCACAACAAAGATGAAACACATTGTTAATTTTAATTTAATTCAGAATGATATTGACGGCGCCGCACTTGTCTGGAATTCGCATACGATTCGCCCTTCACTCCACTGTGGAGTGGAAGTCCATCTGTATCTCTTGCCCGATTTTAAAGTGCCGAGTGGCCGGCCCATTGCAGTCCATGCCCAGTTTTAAATGCCGAGTGGCCATCACATAGTATCTCGTGCCCAGTTTTAGAATGCCGAGTGGCCGCCCCAATATATATCATGGCAAGGTTTAGAATGCCGAGTGGCCTTAACATTGTATCTCATGCCCAGTTTTAGAGTGCCGAGTGGCATTAACATTGTATCTCATGCCCAGTTTTAGAGTTCCGAGTGGCCGTCACATTGTATTTCATGCCCAGTTTTAGAGTGCCGAGTGGCCGTCCAATTGTATACCGTGCCCAGTTTTAGAGTGCTGAGTGACCGTCCCATTGCATCTCATGTTCAGTTTTAGAGTGCCGAGTGGCCGTCACATTGTATATCATGCCCAGTTTTAGAGTGCCGAGTGGCCGTCCCATTACATCTCATGTTCAGTTTTAGAGTGCCGAGTGGCCGTCCCATTGTATTTCATGCCCAGTTTAAGAGTGCCGAGTGGCCGTCCCATTGTATTTCATACCCAGTTTTAGAATAACAAATGGCCTTCTCATTGCATCTCATGTTAAGTTTTAGAGTGCCTAGTGGCCGTCCCATTGTATTTCATACCCAGTTTTAGAATAACAAGTGGCCTTCCCATAGCATCTCATGTTCAGTTTTAGAGTGCAGAGTGGCCGTCCCATTGTATTTCATGCCCAGTTTTAGAGTGCCGAGTGGTCGTCCAATTGAATCCCGTGCCCAGTTTTAGAGGGACGAGTGGCCGTCCGATTGCATCTCATGCCCAATTTTAGAGTGCCAAGTGGCCGTCCCATTGTATTTCATGCCCAGTATTAGTGCCGAGTGGCCGTCCCATTGTATCTCATACCCAGTTTTAGAATAACAAGTGGCCTTCCCATTGCATCTCATGTTCAGTTTTAGAGTGCCGTGTGGCCGTCCCATTGTACTTCATGGCCGGTTTTAGAATAACAATTGGCCTTCCCATTGCATCTCAAGTTCAGTTTTAGAGTGCCGAGTGGTCGCCCCATTGTATCTTACGCCCAGTTTTAGATTGCCGAGTGGCCGTCCCATTGTATCTCATACCCAGTTTTAGAGTGCCGAGTGGCCGTCTCATTGTATTTCATGCCCAGTTTGAGAGTGCCGAGTGGCCGTCCAATTGTATCCCGTGTCCAGTTTTAGAGTGCCGTGTGGCCGTCCCATTGTACTTCATGGCCGGTTTTAGAATAACAAGTGGCCTTCCCATTGCATCTCATGTTCAGTTTTAGAGTGACAAGCGGCCGTCCCATTGTATTTCCCGCCCAGTTTTAGAGTGCCGAGTGGCCGTCCAATTGTATCCCGTGCCCAGTTTTAGAGTGCCGAGTGGCTGTCCCATTGTATTTCATGTCCAGTTTTAGACTGCCGAGTGGCCATCGAATTATATCCCGTGCCCAGATTTAGATTGACGAGTGGTCGTACAATTGCATCTCATGTTCAGTTTGAGAGTGCCGTGTGGCCGTCCCATTGTACTTCATGGCCAGTTTTAGAATAACAAGTGGCCTTCCCATTGCATCTCATGTTCAGTTTTAGAGTGCTGAGTGGCCGTCCCATTGAATTTCATGCCCAGTTTTAGAGTACCGAGTGGCCGTCCCATTGTATCCCATGCCCAGTTTTAGAGTGCCGAGTGGCCGTCCAATTGTATCCTGTGCCCAGTTTAAGAGTTCAGAGTGGCCGTCCCATTGTATTTCATGCCCAGTTTTAGAGTGCCGAGTGGCCGTCCAATTGTATCACGTGCCCAGTTTTAGAGTGCCGAGTGGCCGTCCCATTGTATCTCATACCCAGTTTTAGAATAACAAGTGGCCTTCCCATTGCATCTCATGTTCAGTTTTAGAGTGCCG
>JAVFBZ010056709.1:0-10016 GCA_032466195.1 Katharina tunicata | reverse complement strand
AAAGTATTCAGTATTTGATACAAAACTACATTAAAAGTATCCATACTATCCAGTATTTGAAACAAAACTTCAATGAAAGTATCCAAAACTAGATTGAAAGTTTCAATCTAGTTTTGTATACTTTCATTGAAGCTTTGTTTCAAATACTGGATACTTTCAATCTAGTTTTGGATACTTTCATTGAAGTTTTGTTTCAAATACTGGATAGTAAGGATACTTTTAATGTAGTTTTGTTTCAAATACTGGATACTTCCAATGTTTGCGAAGATATGTTTTTCTTGTTGCAATAGTTGCTGATGTAGCCATTGTATATTGTTATTGTAGCTTATGTGCTGATTTAAAACAACATTCGGGAATAGATTTCAGTTTTATCAAACTAAGAATACTCTTACAATTTTTTTTATTTTGCTGAGACTGATTTTTGTAAGAAAATTTAAGGTTATGATCTCAGGAAAAAAACTTCTTTTTTTTTTATTGGAAGGGGTGGGAAAATGACTAACCACTTCATCACACTTCTTCTGAAAACAATGATGCTACCGGTATCTATATTTATCATGTGTGTTCATCAGATTAATCCTGTTAGATAATTTTTATTGTTGATGAAAGTTAATAACATTCTCAGTAGGTAACCCTAATATGGATTACGTAGTAAACTCATAACGATAAAGAACTGTTATCTATTATAATAGGTAACCGTGGCTAACTGGTTGTCAATTAGTTCATATATAAAAGCTTGAAACAAGAATTTCACACATCAGCTTGAATGGGTCAAGATGGTACATCTTAATTGCTTCTCTCGCTGTTTCTTTAAAAAATAAACTTCACACAAACAAATCAATTAATTCATTTGTTATCGTCATTTTTTTCCCCAGTCGGTTTTTATTTTAAGTCTAGCAGCTCTATGCATTCTTATTCTAGTATGCAGGAAAAAACACAACGAAAACTAGTAGCTGGCAAGATTGACATGCATGACAGTCCAAGGTAATTGGAATTCTGGACAGACTTAATTTAGTAGATTTCGTATTCCGATTCAGACACTTGCTAAATACAATCGCGTGGCTATGATCAGCCATGCGGTTATAATGTTCTGTCCGAAAACGTTAATAGTTTTCTGTACAGAGTTGCCTCCCATTTGTAGATATTCTGTCACTCAGTTCAGTTGAGGGGTGCTGGTACCTGCCCTAGTCGCTAGATGGCAGCACTTGGATAGACTGCGATGAACATGTACTACTTACATTTCGGTCCGTGGTGTTAAGGATGTTTACGCGATGCCTGATGTGTTGGTATCTGAATATATGTGATGGTTGACCTACAAACATGGCCCACAGGGTTAAAATGACAAGGTAAGGGCACTTTACCAATCTTTTGGGGACCGTCGAAAATTTATATCAGGATTTTGAGCTGAATGATTTATGAAATAACCTAGTGCTGGCTGGCACATGTCAAACTGTGTTGTGTTGTCTGAATGTTGTTTGACTGAATAACATAAGACTGATACAGACTGGCGCATTCACTGGCGTATCTAGGTTGTACCACTGTTACATATTTGTATAGAACGACCTACGGTGTGTTGAATGTGTGTTATTTCAAACCCACCCAGGTTACCTCTGTCAAGATAGAGAACTGAATAATTGTGTTAGGAAAGAGGGTGTAACTTGTACTTGTTCATGTTAAGTTAGCTGAGCCTAGGTGGATATATAGACACTGACATTGAGGTATAGTGAAATGTGTAGTAACTCAACCTTATGCATCCAAGGTACGCTATCCAGATAGTCTTTCCCCACACCCTGAAAATTGATATAGAAAAAGAAAAAAAAAACTATATACAGTATTAATTGGCAACAGGTTATAACAGTCAGGGATGACCGTGTATATAGTGCTAAACAATATAAGTAGCGGTGTGTAATTTAAAACTACTTAATTAGTTTCTGAATATATTTGAAAAGAAATTAATTGACCCCCCCCCCACAAAAAAAAAATAATAATTTTTAGTATTAACTCACTACTGTTAATTAATAAGTTTCCACTGTTCCCTTTTTAACATTTAATGATTATTTGTTTAACATCTAACCTTGACCTTAATTTTTATTAAAAAATATTTTTAATATATTTTGTTAGAATTTTTTTTATTTGTAGATGATTTCATGTTTAACGAAGTACATCCTTGTATTTTCACACACACATAATCTTTGTTGTTGGTGTCATTTGGGGTGATTTCCAGCACCCACTGCACTGTTCTTTGATTAAAATAACATATAAAACCATAATCAACGAAACAAACTTAAAAAATTTCTGGACGTTTTAGGGTAATACAGTTTAATTAAGGTGATTTTGAAATGACACATCTATTAAAAACTGCTGGGGTTTGGCTCTTGTGTGACTAATCAAGATCCTGTATCGTACAAATTACAGTTGTTAAATATATGATATAAAAATTAAAATTTAAGTTCATGTTATCAAAGTACATTAGTGCAGTGTTGAAGGTTATCACAGTAAAACAGCTGTGTGGTTTTATGGTTGGTTGACCTAGCATATCCTTGTGGTTAGATGTAAGTGTGATATGTCACTCTTACTACTTACTACTAATCTCAGTGCCAGGGGCTTAACTTCTAAAGACAAAACGGTAAATAACAGCACAGGGATGAGTGTTCTTTCAGAGGTTACTCTAAACTGTTAAAGATGGAATTTCTATATAGGATAGGTTTGCAGCAAATGCCAATTCATCTTCAATATGACAGATCAGGATAATGTTGTTTTGTTTTTTTAGAATATTGGACTACATCAATAGTTTGATAATACACATTTTGTACATGTATTATGTTCTTCATCATGTTGACTAATTTTAGCAAATTTATCTAAAGGCCAGTTAATTCCAGGAACCTCCATCTTAGAACTTCATTTAATTCTAATCAGACTAAGCAAGTTTACGTTGTCCAACCTGTAGTACACTACTTAACCTTAAGGAAGAATTATATGTCCAAAAGCAACAAAAAACCCCAAAACAACAACCTTTGACTGTATGCACTGTACATGTAGCTGAATGTATTCGTGGATTATGTAATACTGGTCTGTGATTGAAGCAGCAACAATTTGTACAGAACCCAATTAGTCTTAATATGGCTGTCTTAGTTGATGTCATTCCAGGAAATCTTGTGTTCAAATCATATTGCACAGAATTCTATTGCAGTAGGAACACACGTGCCAAAGTTGTGTCTGACATCAGTCATCTGCTCTTTAACCAAGGCAGGGAATTGAAAGCTCATTTTCTCAAGTGCCCAATAATTTCAGACTACATATGGTAGCAATCTGGCCTGAGCTTGCAATGTGAGCAAACGGCTGCCATCTGGACGAAGATGAAGCTGATTAACTAGACTGTGCCATCTTTAGACTTGTAAACAGTAACTGGCACTTCTGTAATCCAACTGCTGCATACTCACAGGAACAGAAATTTAGGAAATAAATTTAGGATAAAAAAGTATATTGAGAAAGGTGATTTCGATGACGCTGAGCTTTTTTTAAACTGCTTTGTGTCCATTATATATGTGTTGCGATCTAATATTTATTGCTATTATTTTATACATTTTCTAATTTTTGACACACAGCCATTCTGATTAAATTGTTAACGTCGTACTCAAGGGGACCCATTTTGATTACATTTTTAACGTCATACTCAAGGATATTTCGCTTATATGATGACTTTGAGTTGCTGATGTATGAAGGAAACTCGAGAAGAAACGTAAAAAAAACCAAAACACCAAGCGTAACTTATCTTCAACCACAGGAAACTTCTGTTATATACCTACGGTCTACAGAAGGATTTGAACCTAAGCCACAGGTACAGTGAAAGGAACTTAGCTGTCCAACAGTAAAGTGCACCGTAACTGAGCCAGTCCGCAGCTCCTACACAGATCAAATAGACTGACATGTATATAAGATGTGGAGAGCAATTTTGGAAAGAAAGCAAACAACAGTATGGATTGTATTCGGTATGTTAGGAAATTTCATTTGAAAACTGAATATTTGTGGGGGTTTTTCTTGGATGTAAATCATTATGATGACTGACTAGTAGGTGTTGGATGTTAAATAGGATATGATTGTAATCTAATCTAGGATTTCATTTTCTACATGTATCTCTTTGAACAAATAGCTCATTAAGAATTACAATTTGTTGTATCTGTGGTATTACGTATGCTACTTTCTTTACCATCTTGGGGCTGCACCAAGGCTCCGTTGGTTGACTGCCTAGTCCCTTCACTGTACTCCAGTCAAAGTAAAGGTTCGAGTCCGGAAATACCATTGAGTATGACGTTAAAACTGCAATCAAATAAATAAATATAACTTTACTGTCTTACAATCTGGCTTTATATTATACATGTACCCCAATTAGTCATTCCCGTGAAGAACTGGGTTTTTCAGCGTTACTCAAGTACCAAATTAACTGAAGCATTTTTTTGTTGACATGCCAGATGTCATTTTCAATTTACCATACCATTACTAATGTGCCAGTTTGTAGAATTTTGGGTCGTCTTTATAGATATATATTTTTGTTTTGCTGTTGTAAATATATATTTTGTTAAATGATGCAGACGCTCCTGAAATGATCTGAAAACCTGAATCAAACCATGCCTGTCGCCTGTGCACACTATATGGTTTTCAATAATAAGTAAACGTATATATATAACACAAAATTTTCTTTCTCTACACTTATAGAAAAATATAATATAGTTATTTTTCCGTAAATAGATTTCGCTCATTTAAAGGGCACTTTAACATGTTTTAATGGGATGGGTGTGAAAACAAGAAATCCTGTTGTAGAAATTTTGAACCTTTTTCAAATTACTGCTGAATGATTTGCCTGAATATTTTCAGATGCCTCCATTCTGGTTTTGAACAAACTGATTTCTGTTTTCTTTAGTTTTTCTTTCTTAATTTATTCAGGTATTTATGACTTCATTAGAAAACTATGCACTATATGTAATCATGTGAGGAAGGTATGTAACACGTTGAAAAAAAAAAATGTCTGTGTCTTATAAAGAAGCGTTTGTTATTAAGACGACGCATCTCTTAACACAAAATCTGAGATGTTTTCATAGACACTCATTTGTGGGGTTTTAAAATAAATCATTCTTCATCATTGAAGTTGAATAACCTTGTATAATGTCTAAATATTTGAGGCCCCCACTATGATCCTTAGGTCACCCGTGGATAAATTGCAAAACACAAAATCATAAATAACAAATTTCTATCCACATCCTTCCTACATACAGATAAGACACAAACATTATTTACGTAAGGGGCATCGGGAAGCTGATTTTGTTTGGGGTGTCTTGTTTTCGTTCTGTAAATTTTGCGGCGTCTTCTGTATTGCCATTTTCATTTAGGTGGTTTTCTTAACCGATTGGACTGACAAGCAGTCATATAAATAACATAACCTTAAGTAAGTTTGTCCCCAGATTATGATATCTAAGCAACAGCTGTACAAGGCGGTCTTGACCATTTAAAAGTTATATAACAAACAAGCTGAATTTGAACTGTCTCAGCCTCTTACAAATTTAGCCCAGCAGATGTTATTGGGAAGCTACCATTCATTGTGTGTTGAAATCCCTTTGGATACTTTGACCTGTCTGGCTGAGGTCACAGCAGTGCTATGGTGTGATGAGTATGTGCTTGCAGCGATAGGCTTACGAAGTTAACACCATATCTCATTTGACTCTATAAGCCCATTGCTTCCAGTGGTTAGTTTCACATAGAAGGTTTTGAGTAATATGAGAAACTCCGAACAAGGAGTCCATAAAATATGGCCCTATGGCTAAGGGCAGTATGTTTCAGGTTCATAAAAACTTCCTATTCATATCTTACTTAGCACTGCCTGGAGGGATATTATCTTCTGTCAGAGCTAACACAAGTGACTTTCCTATTTTTTTTGGATGTGTTGTCCAAAATGTTAGAATATACAGCTGTCATAAACTAATAGTGTCTGTTAATATTTGACCTGAGTGAAATTTAAGTCTATATTTGGCAGTTTATGGTTGTATAATATTTAAACAAGATGACTACATGGAGATTAAATTTGTGATATTATATTAAATACTGTTCAGGTTGACAACAAAATGAATAAATAAGCAAATTAATAAATGAACAAATGAAGTTGGACTGCCAGATTATAATGTCAAGTGGAGGTGTCTTAGTGTGGAATGAAGACCGACATCAACATCTAGACACCAACTGAATATCATATATGGATTTTTCATTCCGATTCAGTAATGGAGTGATGTAGTAAGCTGCGGCCAGCCATTGTTCATTGTAACAGTGTTATTTGGAGATGCTGCTCACTGTCTGTGGTGTCTATTGATTGATTGGTCGGGCCAGATAAGACATGTCATCGGCCTGAGAAGACTTAATATTCATTTCTTACTATAATGGGAAAGTGCGTTACTTGTACTTTCTACCTACATAAGCAATTTAGCATGCTCCTGCTTGGGGCTCAAGACCTTGAATAGGGCATCTTATATAAAGGGATAAACAAATGTGAGACATCAGGCAGCTCTCCTATCAAACAAACTCACCAAGGAAGTATGTAAGTTGTATATACTACCTACATTATCATGCTCCTGCTTGGGGCTTAAGACCTTGAAAAGGGCATCTTATATAAAGAGATTAACAAATGCGAAACATCAGGAATATCTTTTATCAAACAAACTCACCTAGGAAGTATGTAACTTGTATATACTACCTATGGTTACATACTTATACATTGTAGGTAAAAGCTAGAGTTGGGCTTCTTGTCATTGGTATATGGAATATCATCATAGAAACAAACAAACACAAAAGTGTATACAAAGCACATCTTCAAATAAAAATACACGTGCAACAAATTTCAAATAAAACAAAACTAATATATTACTTGCAAGGCTTTTCACCGTTATCACCAGGCTTTTTACTATACAAACAAATAAGTACCAAGAACACACACATACTCAGATGCCAGGGCGTTCTTATGAAAATAATCTTTGACCACTCTGCAAAGACGCGCACAAAAGGGATTCCGTTCAAGGCAGCCATCTTGTATTACAGTTAAACCATGTCAGCTTGTACTCCTTACATGTAATAGGCTTGTTATTGTTTCCATCTTTTGAATAATACATCATGAGTATCACATTGTTCTGGTATCATTGGAAGAAAAATAGATACAGGTGAAATGCCAGAATTCATAATTATTTTAGCAACATACCGGCCTAAATCCTCAACAAATTTGACCTTAAGGGCATAAGTTTTAAGTGATTTATTGAATGTATCAATTAGAATTTGTTACTAAAGTTTGTATTTTCCGGTAGCTTGCCTTTAAGTCTGAACTTAATAATAATTTCAAGATTTTTTTTTCTCCCCTTCTAAGTCTTTGCATAACTTGTAGTTTGTTAAGTGGTAAAGGGGAAGAATTTGTTGAGCATTTAGGGTAGATGTAAATGTGTGAAAATTGCAAACACGGTGGACATTTTAACTTTACCAAAGTAATAACACAACTACACTAGTGACTCCGTAGTAAGATATAACTTAAGAATATATGACAACTCCTCGTGCTTTAGTTTGGGTGATAGAGATTTGGTTTTCTTCTCATTATTTTCATTTCATATAATTTGTTGGCGGACGGTTGATAGAAGCTGTGGTGCTGTGGTACTTTTAAGGTTTTTTGGGGCATCAGAAAAAGCTTTGTTGACAGTGTTTTATTCCACCCTTTGGGCTATCATATGGTCATATTGATGAAACAGCCTTAAGTACAGGAATATCTGACAGGTGTGTGCTAGGGGTTTAAGATAAGGCATTTTTGTATCTGCTGAATGAGCCTATCAGATCTTCCCACAGAGTGGCTGACATTTGTGAGTTGGCAGCTACTATAGTATACCTGGTACTTAATCCTAACAAATCTGTATTGTTTACAGAAAATGTGGAAGACATTGCATCTGTTACTGTGTAAGGTTCTCCTCATCCTCCGTTGTGTGTACAGTTGGTATTGTGTCTGGTTAGACAGGAGTCTTACACAACACCTTATCAATCAGCTTCCTGTGCCCCTTAGCAAAGAGAGCACCAGGGCACAGGAAGCCGATGGTTGAGGCACACAGTTGTATGACCGAGGCACCCTCAAGTCCTGCGTGGCTGTACTGCTTAAACCCTTCTTGAAGAAAAAAAAAACCCAACTCAGCCCACTGCGAAACCACCCTCAGCACCTCTCAACCCCACCCCCTTCTTACCTAGGTGTTTCAAAATTTGTTTAACTTATTGTAAGTGAGTAGGATAGATTTGAATCGTTAGATAAACACAAACCTCAAGTATAACTTAGCACATAACACGGCACAGGTATATATAAGTACCGGGTAAATGTTGCTGTTTCGGTATGAACATGTGTTATTATTGAGTACCGTTGTATGTAGGTATCTCTTGGTTACCTAGCCCAGGAGCAGAAAGTAATAATATATTAGTGGATCAGATTTTGAGAGATAATTGTGGAATATATATGGATGTTAGGATATCAGATTTCCTTCCTACTGTCATATTGATGAATGTGGTACATGCAAGGTATCTCTGCACATGGCCATCACTCTATACTTGTTTTGTGTATGTGTGAGCCATAAGAACGTTTAATCATGTTATTGGATGATTGTTTTACTCCTCTACCAATAACTGGCCTAGAGGGTATTGCCATGTTATATACTGTTGCTCTTGTGTCAGTACAGTTTAATAGTATATTTCAGGTAACTAATTAAATTTATCTGATTTCTGATTAAAGCATAGCACATGGCCGACTTGGAGATCAAAAATGTAAATTTTAGGCAAAAAAAAAAAAAGAGTAGAAGATTGCAAGTTACTAAAATCACAAATAATTGCAATTTTTTTTTTATTGCATATCTTTTTTATCGCTTGTAAATTTTGTCAAATGAATATAAAAGGTTCTGTAATAGTTCATTAATTTAAAAAAAGTGGCATTTCATCACTGATGTTTCTTTAATTTCGCTGTCAGATTGAAACATTTCAGCTGATGACTTGGTGAGGGTAACTTCCCTTTTGATATTTTGAACAATTTTTCAATCGCATTACTGTTAGGAAAAAAACGTAAATTGTCTGAGGAGACTTACTAATATTTGATATCACAGAGAAATTTTCATTTTATTGAAGAATGTTATTATCCTAGTCAAATAAACTTAATAGTGTTGCATTTTTTGCTCTGCAAATCGTACATGCAAGTGGATACTTAAATTAATGGATACAAATTTCTCTCAATCGTTAGACTGATAAACTGATATTATTATCTCAAAGTCTACCCTTAGTACCCTATCTTATTTTTGGCGAAATAATTAGTTTATAACATCTAATAATGCAAAACTACTTCATCTGTAAACAATCCTGGATATTTGACAACATACTAGCATACATCACCATTTTGTCTGGTGCGTGCTGACATCCAGTTAAAATAAATGTCAGTGTTATTGAAAGGTACCCTGTCAAGGAATGACTTTATGGGATGTTATTGACATCTCATTTTTTTTACTTTTAGATTATTATTGCAGACTACTGTCAATTTCATAGATGAGATACATGTTCAGTTGGTAAACAAAAAATAAGGTTCATATTTCAACATTTACTCTGTAAATATTGAACCAATGAGATAAAAAGCCTGGAAAACACATGTACCTCTGGTAAATTAGAATACCAGTAGAATAGACAAAATATATTTTGGATTAAAATAGGAGATACGTCATAAATATAATACATTCCATGCAAGTTTGAAACCTCGCCAAAAAAATCAAACACACCAACAAAAAACTCACACCAGTATCATATTGATAGCAATTGTTAACTTGATTTCATATTCTGATGAGTGTTCAAGGAGTGTTTTTATTATGAATAAATTTAGCTTTAAATTTGTAAGTGACACTTACCACTATACATGTGATATCCTTCACAAAGAATAAACATATTTGAACCCCTAAATCAGGTGGAAAGTATGTGTCTCCATGGACCTA
>JAVFBZ010056676.1:0-10017 GCA_032466195.1 Katharina tunicata | reverse complement strand
GTATTGTATATAGCGTTTTTCGAAGCCTGTAACTGGACTTTTATAGTCTGTTGGTTTTTTGTGAATAAATAAATAAAATAAATAAATTCAGTTCGTAGCATTTTAAGAAAACAATATGGCCCTTGCAAGTAAACAAACACCTACCGTCTGTCGAGATTTATGTCCTCTTCAACTTGAGCCCAATATCACGTGATGCTGTCGACAAATGCAAATATCGAAACTTAAAGTTATTTTTAGACTCCCTTATACTTAGTATGGTTGCCATAGCCACGTGACTTTGAAGAACGCCCATTTGCTTCAGCGGGATAATCCCATTTTTTCTCATCACGTTACTTACAGGATTTGACGAGAATTACAACACAATAACTCCAAGTTTTGAAAGCATTTGTGGAGATGACTTCCGATTTTAGTCTCAAATTGAAGAGCACATAAATCTCGACAGACGGTAGGTGTTTATTTACTTACAAGGGCCATATTTTGTATTAAACTGGGAGGACAGGGACAGGCTATTTGCCAAGAGGTATTGAGGCCCTATTTCGAGTAAAGACACAATCAATATTAACATAATTTTACACTGTGGTAAACGGGTGAACGTGATCTTACTCACTCTCTTGTTGGCGTTTTGTTGTTGTTGTTGATGTAACACTAACTAAATGGACTATTTCTCTGTCAATAATGTTAGGATTGTTCTGAAAATTGTGCAACATATACCTGATAGTATTAAGCAAGTCATTACGGAGCCGAAATTTTCAATTTTACCATGGTTTTCTAAAAAAAGCACAAATGTCAAGGCTTTGAGGCAGGTATTATTAACACACGCCATGATTAAGTTCTTCGTCTATAGCTTTAGGGGTTGAAGAGAGTTTAAAAGCACGTTTTGTTAATGTAGATACAATACTTTCCTTGACCTGGGTGGGGTGGTTGGAGTTATAGTTTATATATTGATCGGTTAGTGTTCCGGCAAACGTGTGCGTGTACACTTCCCCAGTAACCCTTCACCCAAAATGTTTCCAGACTATACTACTGGTGTACCATGACGGGCGCATCATTAAAGTTAACAAACATAAATGTAAGTGTTTACTTTGTCTAGTATATTTTTGAACAACATATGTTTCAACAGCACTTTCTCATGTTAATATTGCTGCATAACAGTTGCTGGATGCTGATGAAGTTCACCGCCGTCGACAACTCGAAAAAGCCTTGAATATTGTGTATAACACTTATTAATTAGGCTTACCAAAAATATAAGGTTTGATCTTTGTCTCAATCTTAAGTTATATGTGGACATCTGAGCTCAACAGAACAACATTGTCATTTTCGTCCAAAACATATTCGTATCAAATTGATTTTGAATAATTAATCGATAGTGTAGAGGATAATGGAGACAAAACAAAATCAACAATACTAATATGACTTCCCTGAATTGATTCCCTCATTCGGATTTACTAAGCACTGATATGAGAATTTGCTTTTAACACTCAAAACTTTCTTCTAGCGTAATTATTTGCTGATATATAACTATTTGGTATTTTTCGTGGCACATATTTAGGTCATCCTGTATATCTACTTGCACGATTATATGGTTTATGAATCGTTGAGGCTTGCGTTGAGGCTCTATTGATTCATAAGCACCTCGATTTGCTATCCCACTTTCTATAATTTAATGTACTAAAAAATAGAAGATATATTCAGTTTGACGGGTGCAAGCTATTATGTTTCACGACCACCATTGTGGCCACATGGTGTCTTGGAATAAATTTGAGGGTTAACGGACAATTTGTCATCACCTGCAATCTTCAAGCAATTAAACCGTTCAGTTAACTTTCGCATAATACTATTGATCAACGTATGTGTACCTGTGGATAAATATGGATTGACAAGCAAACGCCATTAATTTTATTACATTTGCGAATCTTAATGAAAATCTGTAACGACAACTTGGTATATATATATTTTGACAGCAACAAGTTCCATTAGGAAACATCACAGCCATGGATCTGTAAGTGTGAATAGTGAATTATTGTTCCATCGCGCATATGTTACAATTACATTCCTGTATTTTTCTCATTACAGCTTCCAATCAGTACGAACACTTGTTTTTATCGTGGTTTTTATCGTGCCTGGAAGTCTAGCCGACGAAGATCCACTGCCATGTACCGCTGCAATTCAAGGATGTGGGTTTTTCTCCGGGGACAATGATCAAAATAGTTGTTGTCTTTGCAGAGAATATTTTCCAGAAAGTATTCCTTTCCCAGTGAATGTCCATTGCCAGTAAGTTACAAAATAGCTGTTCATTTCTATCCATTTATAAAAATGTACTTCGGTAATTCACCAACAGTGCACATTATATTTGCTTGTATAAAATGTTCGTTTTATAAATCATAAAACTAAACGCAGAATTTGTATCAAACACTTTTTACGTGTGACCTTATATTTTATAACTGCCCTGGTAATAATGCTGAACATTATTATCTGTCAATGTAGGAACTAGCCTTGCTTTTTACGAGGTTTCTTCCCGGTTTTCCACCACACACCGACAACGCACAAATATAACATACATGCAAGTGAGCACGACCTTAAGAACCTAATAAGTAAATAGATACATAAACTTATAAAATAAACAAATGAATAAACGAATCGTTTAAATCTGTACTCGTTGGTCGTTGTGTTGCTCAAGAGATTTTTGATCGATATGGCAAACAGCAAAAAATTGAAAAGAAAATGATTGGTAAGCTCTTGCCTTTCGCGTTCCAACTGATTTTTTGCATCACCACTTTATTTATCTTTCTCTTGAAGGCTTGAAGATGGTGCCACTTGCTGTGACTGCTCAATTTCAGGCTCGGCATTTCTGACCGCCACGTATCCATATATCAACGAGAGAAACTGTGCTTCTGGAAATGACGTGGCCCGATTTAGGAAGCTACTGAGGAGGACAAGGCGAATAGCTAAGAGAACAATTCGTAGATGTGGGTTTCCTGTGGTAAGGAAATTTTTGATTGTCTATAGATTGTTGCACGGCAAAATTGTCTCCGATGTCTGTGTGCTATTGGTGACAATGCTATGATATTTGTCGCTTAACAAGACTAATCGAATTAAACATGAACTCATCATGCCGATCTTCAGTTTTAATCTGAGGTTGTCCAGATATCGCCTGGAAACAGATACAAAAGTCTGGTGCTGAGATTTGTCCGAAAATTTCAGCAATTGACCAGTTTTGTGTTGCTTTATTCATAAAGACATCGGTAGAGAACATGTTCAAGATTCAACCAATACTCTTTTTTGTAGAATCCACACTGCGTATGCCCACGGGTAAACCGCACTCTAACCAGGATAGGTGATAGGTTGGCAGAGCTTGTTGCGAGTGTTAACGAGGATTGTGGTTTTACGACAAACGGTAGGAAGTATCTTTATTTCGAGTAACCTGGGGAAATCTAGTCTTGCCTCATATACTATACCCTTCTACGCAGCGGCTATTGATACATACATTTACTGCAGACCAGTATATACCCGCTGCTAAACTAGGCCGATATACCCGCGATTGCCACCAGAAGGTACTATTCCAGATTTAGTGCCAGAAGTAACACTGCTATGATATTTAATAATTTAATAACAATTATTAAATATTCAATAACTAATGAGTAATAGACGGTGAATTACTCTTTGGTAAAGGTAACCATGCGAACGAGATTCAGTTCATAGCATTTTAAGAAAAAAATATGGCCCTTGTTAGTAAATAAACGTTTCGACGAATTTTGTTAGAATTTTATATCTTATTATACGATTATACTCAAATTGAAGAGGACATAAATCTCGACAGATGGTAGGTGTTCATTTACTTGCAAGGGCCATATTTTTTCTTAAAATGCTACGAGCTGAATCCTGTTCGTAGGGTAACCTTTATTTAAGAGTAATTCATTGTCACTCTCCGTCCTATAAATATCAAAAATTATTAAATTAAGTTACTTCTGGCACTATTCCAGACTGTGCAATCAAATGCCTGTATTCGGCGTATCCAGTCTAAACCTTCATATTAACACTGACTGGTTTCCGAGAAAGTGCGTCACGGCTGTAAATTTGGAGATAGTGACGGGACAAATGAAATGCGGAGGCCTTAATATGTAAATAGGCGAAAACGTAAAACAACAAATTTGTAGTGTTTTGATCAAGTTTTATACCAAATACATTTTGTAGCCATAAAGTACAATATAGCAGACTAAACATTGGGATTAATAGGAGACATCTTTATGAGTACGTCCTTCAGTCTTGTGCGCTACTTGCACGAGGATGTGTCAATTTGTTGCCACATCTGGGTCAGGCTTTGGTGTACCGACGTTACAGCCAATCAAGATTTCAAGCGCCGACTCGTTACATACACATGAGAAGAACGACTAGCCCTCTATACGTTGAATTTGAATTATTGCAGGATTTCATCTGGCTCGTACAAGCCTTGTACCCATTGGGCATTTTTTATTTCAACATAACTATTTTTATTTATTAAGACACTCCACAAATTGCTACAATAGAGCCAATCAGAAATAGAAACCTCAATTTTGTGTTTAGTTTAGTTTAGTTTGAATGGCGCATTCAAAACCTTACTTTTGTGTGCGTTTATATGCGACTATACATAGGTTAACTGTCATTGGCCCCACGACGACCGCATAATTCACAGAAATATACTTTATAACTTAAAATGGTGCTTCTTTATGGCCAAGCCGGTCATATTACCGGATAAGCTATTAATCCAATGTACCAAATAGCGATAAAGGGGAAAGAGGGTTGAGCAGAATCATCAAGTGTGTATTTCTCGCGTTTAGTTGAACCTTGATCCCTGGCTTTGGATACCACGTAAACATAATGCAAGCCAAAACACGCACATATAAAACGTAATTTGATTGGCCCTCGGCATCCACTCTGGAATAACCTCTTCTGGGGGCAATTGCGGTTAAATCGGTCTTGTTTTAGCAGCGGCTGTACTTGACTGTAGCAGATGTTTTGTTTCAATAGCCGCTGCGTTACACTTTTTATTTTTTGTTATTTTTGATATTGCAATTTTATTTCTTTAAACCCATCACATACGTTATCAAAACAAAAAAAGATTATTTTAACCCTAATAAAGACACATTGATACATCATATCAATCGGTTCGTACCTGCTTGTCAACCTTAGTTACGAAGTCAAATTTTTTCTATTTACAAATTCCTTTATGATAGCAAATGGAACTGTTTTTCATTAATCATTGTAACAATATTTTTGAAAAATATGTTGTGGACCTAGTGTTATATTATATTTCTCCGTTTAACTGACATCATGTTTACAAACTGATTTTAAGAAAATGTTTTGATTATGATTTTCTAACTTTATGTAAACAATGCCCGTTATGATAACCCATAATTATAATTCAGATAACCCAATATTTCTACAGGATTCTGTCTTCTCTATTTACAATGTGTATATATAAATGAAATGGTATATTTAATCCACTTTATCTGCAAAATTAAGCTGTATTAATGTACAAACATGTTGGGTTTTGTGTGTTAACGGCGATAATTGTATAGGAGTGACTTTAGTAAACGCAACTACAAACATGTATCTGCGTATCGAGAACGTGACCATGAAAAGCAATGGTAAAGTTTTGAAAGATTATTACAAATTTACCTGGATGTAGATGGCTTCCATGGCGTAGAGCGGAGTAGCAAAAAATCAAAATGAATCTTATATTTTTTCGTTTTTTTCTTCAAATATTTTATATTGAATTGTAATGAACAAAGCATACTATAATGAACATCAGCTTAAAATTGAGGTCTGTATTGCTGTATTTGGCGCCTTTTATGAACTGTCCAAAATAATGGTTATGATGGACCTGGCTGACATTAGACATGTCCAAAATAATGGACAAATGATTTCGTCGTACTTAAGATCTAGGTCTCAGTATATGACAACAGACCACGCTGTTTGAATGCTAATTGTAATAATATTCCAAGTTACAGCCATCATGCCAATGTGATATGTCCATAGATTAGCAAAAGATGAGAATAGTTCCAATTGACAATGGTACGACAATAAAGTACTTTTATTAGGATCAAATGTTCATGACAGATGTCAGCAAGGACGCAAGATATGACATTGTCTCACATTGTCTTTCCCCGTCGTAACAAGGTTGTGAAGAATGGTTGATGATGCATTTGAGAAAGTTGTTCAAGTTTATATAGTAACGTGACAACTCCGAAGAATGACGAGCAATTCATGTTGACTGTATATTTCGGTTTAATTAATTAGACCATACGAAGTATATATAACAAAGAAATTAACCTACATATGTACAATAAAATTCAAGTTTATTTGTAGAAATGTGAAGGGTGATTGTGCCTCACCAACAACGATGACAAACTATAATGCTGCTACAAATTTCACAATAAATCATAAATAAATGATAAATAAAACACATTTTTAATACACTTAAATCTTGCGTAGTTGGTGATGAATACGGTTGTAATGTCACATCATTTTTCTTCATTTCTATAATTCGAGCACTTAACGTGCATAATGTCCAATATATTAGATACTGACCCCTCCCTTCATCCCCTACTACATGTAGTTACCCACCTAGAACAAAATTTTTTCCAAATCCTTCTAACTGAACCACAAACATAATGGCATACCATGTTTAGAGGTGGTGAAGTAATGTAATGTAAGCGTACATTTTACGTTTTCCGTACGGATCTAGTTACATGCCATCATCCTCCTAAGAAGTCATTTTAACACGAAACACTCAGTTTAAATATTAAATAATTTAAATTAGAGTATATCTTGACATTAAATATGTAACAATACAACCTGCTTACAGCCTGATCCACATTGTGCTCATTAATTACAAACATTAATTACAGGAAACATCTTCTGTATACCCATGTGTTAAAGGTCTTTTCAATGTACTCTTAATGGTATATTGAGAAAATTCACTCACGTGGCTTCTCAGTCGAAAAGTCTAATTTAGAAGTCTATATAGCTTGTGTTAACTAAAAAACTGTTTTTTATCGTTTAACTTGAAAGAAAAACCCGACATTTGAAATCCAATGGTTCTGAATGGCTCAGTGGTTCGCAGTGAAAAACATTAGTCACGCTTACTTATTTTACTTTATAACATTTTCCCTCCTTTAAATTTGTTTTTTATTACAAATTTACAAATATGTCAAATAAAGTTGAATACCATAATTATAAATGGTCAGATTTCCTAATTTACCACCATTCCTGCGATAAAAACCTTGTAAGAATGCACTGACTATATGCAATTTACTTAGCAGCATTCCGAGGCGAAAAGGATAAAAAGCATTGGAACGGCCTAATTTTGAATATCAATTGTCCGAAGCGTCCCTACTTTAATTAAGGAAAGCTAAAATCAAGTTATAGTTTAAATCTAATTACCAAACAATTCCTATAGTAAATGCATGCATAATAAGAACATATACAATAAATATTTACACATATATAACCGTTCATATTAATAACCCATTTAACATCTTTGTTCACAATGAATGCGTCCATAAAAAAAATACGTAATTTAATTGATAAAGATACAGTCTGAAAACAGCTTAAGTCTTAAAATATCTCCATAATAAACTTGACTGACTGCTGTAATGCTGTTCCTGTTTTTCGATTAAATTTGTGGTTCTTCTATTATTCAGTTGTTCAGTTCCAAGCGTGCGTTTCCAAAATCCTGTTTAAATTTATTCAAATCCGCCGCACAAAAATAACAGTTTAAAATATCTGTTCAAATATTGGGTCTTTTTATCGTTTTGACAAAACAAGGAATTATTGTCGTCTAGTTTAATTCTGCATGGTTGTTGACAGAATGTCCAAAGTTATCAGTATCCAACAACATTTGGGTCTTACTGAAAAAAATAGTAATACACCAGTTAAACAGGCGATGCGCCCATTATGCAATTGAAAATTGATACCAGATCTGCGACTCTTAATATATTTATTATTTGGTGCTCGTAATCTCACTTTGAAAATACAACATTAACAAAACAAAAACAACTTACCCTTAATAGCACATGAAAGCACACGATACTAGACATACGCCACTTTGCTATTCGTTAACCCTCTTAATTATGTTCTCAACTTCAAATTGAACATTTGTTAAACTCTTTAACTTATTTCTTTATGCAATTAATATCAAAATCAACCTAATCTACTAATTATTTAGACTCATTGTTTACTAGGTAAAATGTTATCTTCAAGATACACTGCTATTAGCCATATATGTGAATGTTGATCCTTATATCTTATCTTCCTTTTCTTTAATCGTATAATATGATTTAATCTCATTATGTAATATAATCCAAATCTCTCAATACATATATGTACAATAACATTACATCAACACTCGTTAGTAACAACTTTACATGTTAAATTTTTTGCAACAAATTGTGTGCCGTTTGTCATTTAACATTGCTCATGAAGCAAATTAAAATCGTATAGTTACAGTTCTCTCAAATTAATCTCTAAATGTAACTATTGAATTAAAAAGTACTTTTTATTCTTATATAATTATTCCAACATTTACAACCCTAAATACTGATTATTCATGTCCTGCGCATCAATCTGAAATAACATCAATAATTATTTTGTGAGAAAATCACCATCATCACACCTTTTTCTGCAAACATACCAGAACAAAAAATTAGATAGAATCATTAAATTGTTTAATCAGTTCTAGATCTAATTATTTGGCACCCATAATACCATATTTAGAGGAAAGCAATTCATTTTGTTCAAACACACCTGTGATGTCATTTTTCAAATTTCCCCATAAAAACAATTTTAGACTTACCTGGAATATCAATGTCCTGGCTATCAAAAACGTTAAGAGTATCTTTCAAACTAACCTGTTTCTGTAACTTTACGTCATTTTATTAAAATCTAAAACTCATTTATTAGATACTATAAAACCTGTACCCAAGATCAATTCTTGTGCCAAATTTTGTACTTATACAACCTCTTGCAAAACTAACTTTTTGCCTATTTTTAGAGTTATGATTACTTTACCCAAAACATTCATGGATTCGCCACCTGCTGTAACTAGACTGGGTAAATGCATGCAACTCAATTCTAATTTCTCTAACTCTGGAAAAGAATCATAAAAACATTTAGAAAAAAAAAATGATACTTTAGCTCCAGAATAAATTAAAGCATTTGTACTCGTATTGAATACGTTGCAATGAATAGCAGAACCCGCTAAAGAAAGTACACATATGGAACCGGTATCTTTACATTGATCAGTTTTACTTTCTTCAACCGTTCCCTTCTTTTACGACTTCGGCGAGTTAATCTCCTAGATGAAAACTTGCAACCAGGCAGACGGCCACAAATCTGTACAAGTTTAAATGATATGAAGTGCTCCTAAGGAAATGATCTCTTTCTCTTCTACTGTGGATAATATCGTGATTTTTGAAACCACAGTTAATACAGTCTAAACTTCCCAACTTACCGAAGCGTCGTCTATACAATTGGGTATTCCAGCATATGCTAGCTCGGCCAATTTGCTCGTTTTAATGGCATCATGTTAAGTCTTTGGCTGAGAAAACATGACGTGTGACCGCAAATCTTCTCTCAAGATGTTGACATATATCGTCAATTTCTCAGACTCAGACTTTTCAACTTTATGATACAAACCGTTGATGTCATTCGTATAAGTTTCTACTGGCTCACCTGGTAACTGCTTCCTATTAAATATATGTGAATTAATTACCCTCTTTAGATCAGGAGATTGAAGCTGTTTTGACTAATTCAAAATCACCTTACCTGTTCATCTAAACTAAGAACAAATAGTTGGCCGTGGCTAGTAAAATACATAACTAAACATATTGCTTTATCAGAATCATATCACCACATGATCAGCATAGTTAGCATATAATGCCAAGAAATGTCCCAGGTCTTCATTTGATTTGCCTGCAGATGTCCCAGGTTTTGAAACATTTTGTGCTATGTTTGGTTGCAATTGTTGGTTTTTGATAG
>JAVFBZ010056654.1:0-10017 GCA_032466195.1 Katharina tunicata | reverse complement strand
TATTATGGTGATAAAAGGAGCAGTATCCTTTCTGTCATTTATTTTAGTACGGTCATTACACTATCAATAGGTACTTTATTGTGCTCTTTGGCGAGCCGAGGGGTTTTGGACAGCGGAGCTTCATGTTTTATTTAATATTGGAGATTTTAAAATATGGTGTAGACATGGTGTATATTTATATATGATTTATAAAAAAAAAAATTATATATATATGATTCAACATGAGTTGCCTAAAATACCAGTCTGCTAGATTCACACAGGGGCAGTGTCACTTGGAGCACTTATGGTACAAATTTGGTTACGAAACAAATCCTGAAGTCGCACGCAGTTAAGTGAAGCGTGCCGTGTATCTTCACTCCAGACAAAGTTATCCCCCCTTAGTTTCCAGAGTCGTTTGTATTGCGAATAGATTCGGTATAACATAGCTAGTGTGTCCATTTTGAAAAGGGAAAATTATACAAATATTGCATATTTGATAAAAATCTCGAGAACTGTTTTAGTAACTACATCCAAACGTCGCAAACTTAACAAACAAAAACTTGTTACCCATATATTATGTCCTACATTATTTATTACCTCCACATCTTAATGCCTCTAAAACAAGTTAGAAGTTTTCAGCTTAAGACATTTGATGTCCAATCTACACTAAGAGCTAACAAATCACAATATTTCTCGCAATAGTTGATTTGTTATTTCGAATTTTCTCGTCACAAACTTTTCTACTAGTTTGAAATTTCGAGGCATTGCGTGGAGGTACATTGTTTACTTTTTATACAAACTGCTAAGTCATAACAAAGGGAAGTTATTATGCAGTCCCGTCTCATTCGTCTTCTCGCAACATAATCATATGATTGTACTTTTGGAGTTTGCCGTGCTAAAAACTGTCAGCTATCCATAGTTTTCGCAAAAGTTATTAAGATTAGGTAAATATTATCTGGGGTCGATGTCAACAATCAAAATGGCAAGCCACAAAGTCCTGCTTCGTTTAGTAGAGCGATCTCTTTGAACGACGATTGTTTTCTAGATAAAAACAGGGTTTCTACCATAGTACACCTTATCAACAGTTACTATTTATTTTAAACATTGTTATCCACATATTTAGTTCTGGTAGCTGTTTACATATATTTCTTATAAGTGAAATACCTTGACCATAGCGTTCAATAAATCCAATAAAGCTACACTATAGACGACACCTAATACGGGGGTTGTAGCTGTCCGGCCTATAATGAAATACCGGAATGTCATAAGTATTACACCTACTGTCGTGTTTGTGGTTGTCCGGATTGTAATAAAATCTCGCAATGTAAAAAGTATTATATTCCGGGCAGCGTTGTTGTGGTATATCTTTACATCTCTTTACATCGCCGTCTTATAAGTGAAAATCCATTATGTAGACGCCCAAAACAATGTCAGATAAAAATAATTTATTTCAATGTTTCTGTACAAATTTCAAACCGAAAAAAAACTAAGGGTATACAATCTTTAATAAAGCAATTCAGGCATATGCCTAATTGTTATTATATATCGCCAATGACTAGCTGCTGCCCCGAATGCAATAAATTTCATTATATTTCGGGAAGCACTGTTGTCCGTAATGTAACAAGTATTACATCCCAGTTAGGAAATATGCTCGGAAGGTAATGCTTTATATTCCATTCCTAGATTATATTACATTCCAGAAGTTGTGACAAGAACAAACTAAATGTCTAAAATGGCTTAAAATAATAGAAAACTTTTGATAACGTGTACTATGATAGAAACCAGTTTTCATCTACAAAACACTGTACTTTAGATTTCAAAAATCTTGCAATCGTCCTTCAAAGAGAAATCACTCTATTAAACGAAGCAGGACTTTGTGGCTTGCCATTTGGATTGTTAACCCCTAATAATTTTGAGCTAATCATAATAACTTTTGTAAAAGCTATGAATAGCTTCTGTTTCCGGTCTGACGTAAAGTTATCCAAATCCCCAAATCTATGCTCTTTTTGGCGCATTTTGAGAAATGAATGTGGTACTGGGACCTCCGTAGCACGGTCACCTGAATTGTGAGTGCTAGGTTGTAAAAAAAATATGTTCTTAAAAATTTACCATTTTGTTTGTTTATTATGTTTGGGACACACAATCGTGACAAAAAGTAAAGAAATCGGTTTTATAAAAGAAATTGAATTTGTCCCTACCTCATTATATTATAGATATGTATACACATGTTCTGAAACTCAACACCCAAACCACTAGGGCACCTCTCCACTCCAAACGCATTTTCCAAATTAACAGCTGCATCTATTTTCCTCACGACATCACCTTCACAACGTCCACATTTCAAATATTCAAACTACATAAAATTTACCAAACATTTCCCGATCTTCTTGCAAAAAAAATCACATTCTATACTAATTCACCAGCAAATCAACAATTTAGTCGCGAAGTTTATTGACCTTTTAACTTGTTTACATAAATACCCTCAGTCTGGAACTTTCTTTATATGATGTCATTTTCTTGATGGTCCATGATACTATATAAACCCCTGAAAATGTAATATATTCATAGTATTTTCCTGTAGTATTTCCAAAGTGTTACCAGTTCAGTTTGTGTAATACCCCACTGTGGATTTCTGATAGCTGCTGTATTAACCTTTGATGATTTGAGCCTTTCCCTGTCTATAAGACGTTTGATTACTATTTCCCACGAGGAATTTGGATATACGTGAACGTACATTTCGTACAGGAGATTGATACAGACACTATTTATATGGCTTACTAGATTTGTCGACCGAGGTATTCCCAAGTTGTTTGCTGAGTATACGTTATACTTGTCCCAAGTGGCGTTCTTCTAATTGTATACCAGTGTTTCTATCCCAACGAGGATCAAGTTATTATATAATCCAAGAGGATTTCTTTATTATACAGAACCTTTCTACAAGGCCAAAGATGTGTATAATTTTCTACAACCTACTATCACTTGTAAGTAACAAACTCATTGTAAATATTTGTACATATAATTTATAGTTAGTATTAGTGTTATTGATATCGTTCATAATAAATATTATTAAATATATAAAATTTGCTGGACTTCAATTTTTTTTTTATTAACGGTCAATTTCGTTAGTTTCTATTATTGGGAATTGTATCGTAACACTTCCAGTTGTCAGAAACCCCGTATTTAGCCGACGTCACAGAATATCTCAACGCTCTTAACATGGTCCATTTACTATTTGTTTTTATTAATATTTCAATTTTATATTTATTGTGTATTTACCGCTGTTCTTCCTTGGTTTGGTCGTGCTAGTGAACTTTTCAGTGTCGTCAGGTAAATACGGAGCTTCAGACAACCAGACGTCAATCTGTAAATTTTCGCGACAAAATGGTCAATTTGCAGGTGAATTAGTAGTATAGAATGTGATTTTTGTGCAACAAAATCGGGAAATGTCTGGTAAACTTTATGCAGTTTGAATACTTGAAATGTGGACGTTCTAAAGGCGATGCGGTGAGGAAATTAGATGCAGCCGTTCATATGGAAAATGCGTTTGGATTGGAGAGGTGCCCTAGTGACTTGGGCGTTGTGTTTCAGAACCTGTGACCGTGATTAGGAGGCCTATTGACGTTGAAGACGCGCAGGGGGAGAATCTAACCAGTCTTTGGATTGTCAATGTTGCGCTGTGTAGCGTTTGGCTGCAAAGACAGAGGCCTCACACTGCAGGTTGAGGCACATCTGGGGCGTATTGCTGTTCCGCTTAGTTAAACATGTCGGATTTCATTACTTGTCGAACTTATACTTTTTGACAAGGTGTTGTAAAGTTATGGTGCACTGATTAAAATAATCTACATCGCAATTGTCATTTGTTGGATGTAGGTATGGGTTAACCCTAAGTTTTCTCTTCCTTTAAACTTCTTTTCCGACTACACTGGTCCCTGCCAGATGGGTTTCAGTTTGGCTTGTTTCCTCCGCGTTTCAAATCCGTATAATTCTTTGTGCGATAAAACCTTCTTTTTGAGCACATTTGGCAGAGCAGACTGGCTGGTACAAACAACTGATGAAGGTGACATCAAATGCATATCGCTATGATAGGCTATATCTGGTTTTATTCAGAGAAAACAGTGTCGCCTTATTTTAGAAGCTGTTAGCACTATATGACTGATACATACCTGGCTGAACTACATGTAAACACCTCGTATATATAAATCCGTCTGAAGCTCGTACATATAGCCAAATAAAGATGAGATAAAATATATTTATATCTTTATTATTCAGTTATTTGGCTAGCAATTTAAGGCATATTTCACTTATATGACGACTTTGAGTGTGTATGTTTGAAACCCGGAAAGCTCGTAACACCTTTTCAGTCTCGATGAGATCAGTTCTATGAATCTACATACGTTCGAACATATTTATGAAGCCACCCTCTCATGCATTATGCTTTCGAAATAATTTAACGACAAAGCGCTTGTCATCTGTAAATAAAAGTAAACTGAGATGAAAATTTGTTTTCAAGAAAGAACCCTTCGCATTTTGTTCTCCCGTCTAAATTAGGAACAGAAACCATAATTTATTTGTATTTATGTTTTAGTTTATATCTATATATATCATGCATAATTAAAGTTACTGAGGATAATTAATACAGTCAGGTCATTGTATTTAACTATATGTATGGTGGAGACAAGGAAATAGACTTGAATCCTTGTTCATCTGATGACAAGTTCGTTTCTCTGTCTTAATCATGAAAAATAGTCATCGCTTTATTAATAAATGGGTTAGTCTTATTGACACTCTCTTTGTTTTGCTTTTGCAAATTCACAAACATAAATAGCACAAGCTACTTGTGTATAAAAAACTGTTTATTTTAAACAAGCCCAAATTCGATAGTGTTTCACAAGAAGTCAGAGGAGATTTCATTCGTTATTTTGTTCGTTCGTTCGACCATTCATCTTTTTATTCATTTATGTGCAGCACCTTCCGGCTATTCAACTTATAACTGGTTAACTATTTCAGAGGCAACATGCCCCACTCTACATTTAAATACAATAACCACGAGTTATCCAAATAAAACATAAACGATTTCAACTGAAGTCCTCAACTCTGTAAGTTAATGAGTGTGTGTTTATATGAGGAGAAGCGACAGGTAGCTGGGGTGTACGTTAGGCAATCACTGGGGCTATAATTACACGGATGAGGGAATGCACTCACTGTATGCATGATTAGAACGCGCTGCTTATGAATACATATTCATTGAATTTATACTATGGCTTGAACAGAAATAATGCTGAGACGAGAATTGCTATTTATTCGGGACGAGTTCAGACCTATGATGATTAATATTTATCACAGTATTTGTCCAACGGTTTATATCTACCTCGATTCGTCTTCTGTAACACACATTGATAGACACAGCAGAGTAGGGTCTTTGTTCTCTATGACGACACCATAGGCGTGTAAACTATCTTGAGCCTGGAGGCAATGCTGGAAACTTGAAAATAGCTGTACTGAAAATAGATCCCCTTATAGTATGCCAAACTTAAGCTGAAATACTCGTGACTCGGCTTTTCGGATAACTGACCTGTGCATTGTATCCAGGTATATGAAATCACCAGGAACGGCTGTCAGTATGACAGTCTGAAGTGCTGAACAGTTGTCATGATGAACTCAAGGAGAGCAGGGATCTGGCTTCTTATTACCTTCTCTTCTGAAATTCTCTCCGTGTTTTCGCAAGGCAAGTAGACAATCTAGAATTCATATTAGTTTTGTCATTTTTATGTTTTTTAAATACTAGAACAGAACAAATGTTTGTGTACACAACTTGCTCTAGTGTGACAGTTACCTTCATCACATAACAAAACCAGGCTAACAGTCAGCCGTACAACAAAGGCAACCAAATGGTTGTTGTTAACTCTTGTGAGAAGTCAATGTGCGTAGAAATGTTCAGTGGTCACCTGCGACTTAAATTGATTCAATTTATAGTATCATTAGGCATACCAGAGTGGTTACTGTTAAGACACGAATGTGGAGTATCCTATTGGTTATATCGCTCATCCAAACCCATTGCTTGTCTCCGATCAGTGAAGGGAAATGTATGCGGGCACACCTGCAAGGTACACTCTCATTGTATACAGTATACATGTTTATCCATTAAAACACTGTGTAGCATGTTTTTATTTTATTTTCAAAATTTTATTTGAGATTGAAGGCCAACAGACGAAACACCCAATAACAACCTCAATAAATACTGTATACAACGAACATAACTCATAAAAAATAAAATAAAAATAAAAATAAATAAATTTATATATATAAAAATAAAAAGACAAGTATTATAACTACACATAAAAAGAGACTTCACATTTTAAAAACTTATTCTGAATGAACGAATAATGAATGAATCAAACATTTACTTAAAATAACCTTTAACAGCCGTCTTAAAATGTGACAATGGGTTAAAAATACCAACAGAGGTCTCTTCTAAAAACGTGTTACAGGTTGCAAGTACACTACTCTGGGACAAAATATATGCATAATTAAAACGGCTGTTTAGAATGCCACAGATAAAAATAACATCAAGAAGTTGTCTCCATTTATCCAGTGTTTGTAAAGAAAACAAATCACAAGCTTCTATATAGCCAAGAGAATTATAATCAAAACTTGCTTTAAAACATAAAAACCTGGCGAAACTCTTTTGTAAACGCTCCAGGTTGTAAATGAATGACTTGGTATGCGGCGATCATATCACTGAGGCGTATTCCAACCTTGGTCTAACAAGAGAAATATACAGTTTTAAAAGAGTCGAGTGATTTAAAATCTTTACATGATTGTTTTAAAAGACCTAACATTTTAAAAGACATTAAGCATATTTGGTCAACATGTTAATATGTTGTGTATTGAATATCTATATTAAGCTTAACTGAACGTTTGTAGGTAAGTTATTTGTATTTCGGTGAAAGCAAATTAAAACTTCTGGTGATTTTTGATTTTTTGTTTCATAAAAAAGCAAGATAACACAACAAATATATCCAGCATAATATTGGGGTTCAGAATAATCTGTTGATATAAGCTTATGTAAGACTTAAAATGAAGTGTTAATAATTTTATGATATTTTTAAATGACAGGCGATTAACACCAATTGTCTGTCTACATTAATTTAAATAGTCTGTCTTCATTATTTAAAATGTCAAATCTTATAGTGTGGACATTACAAATCGATTGTAAGTATAAAACATAACGTTGTTGGTTTACCATTATACAAATTATAATTGTTATTGTTTAGGATGAGTGCGAAGAGTGGGGACATTTTCTCGCTTATCTATTGTATCGTGTACCCTCGCCGTACCCAGAATTTCACTCCGATTAAATGTGATGGTTTACACCGCTTTGTTTCCTCCCGCAGAATGCTTATCCCGGCACCTCGGCTGTGGAGAGAATGCCTTTCTCTGTTGGACTGGAGAAGAATCCGAATGTTACTGTAAAAATGGCTTTACATCATCGACCATCAATCCAAGGTTAACAAGAAACTGCACAGGTAGGAAGATGACGACCTGGGGCTGTTTTCTTTTAGACGCTCTTCCCCTTTATGTCGGTACAGATAACGATATGCAAATACATTTTCAAAATGTTTGTTTCATAGTAGATAATATCAACAAAGAATAATGCTTGGTTAAGGCTTTTGAAATTTAAACATTGCACGTTAAATGGTTTTAAAGCTTAATGGAAACTTGGTGACTTTGGCCCTTTATCATAAGAACGATTGTCTGGTTTGGTCTTGTTGCCCAGACGTTACCCAGGGCTTAGTTTTCATCAGCCACACGTCTTCGTTCTGTACCTCCGGAGTACTTAAAGTATATAGTTTCAATATGTGAAATTTTAAAACTAACTTTTCAGTTTTAGTTTATTCAGGAATGGGTCGTATAACACTTCTCCTGCCAAATACATATAATATACAATAATAATTGTTCAAGATGGCGTTAGTGCCCACAGGTATATCACTTAACAATAAAATTATGGAAAGTCTGTGCTCTCAACACTATATGTTCTATAAGGAAATAACACACTTTAAATATGCTTTTGGTTGTTCTTACGTTAATAAGTTCGTACGTTAATTTTCGTAAAATTTTTACTATGTCTGTTTATTAATATGTGGTTTGTTTTCTCGCCATCATGTAACTTATGACGAGTAAAACGTGTGCTTAAGACAAATAAAGAAATTGAAAAAAATTGCATTGAATTAAACGCTTAAAATTGGTAATATTTGGCCATGACCAACATTTTCGATCAAGGTGTTTTTTCTAAGGTTTGATTAGAGGTAGTAATAACAATATTCCTAGAAATCAGAAAGTGTGTAAAATGTGACAGTCTGGTAAAATAGAAGACGAGTATCACTTTTTTTATTATATAACTACCTCTAATCAAACCTTAGAAAAAAACACCTTGATCGAAAATGTTGGTCGTGCCAAATATTACCAATAATAACAATATTCCTAGAAATCAGAGAGTGTGTAAAATGTGTCAGTCTGGTAAAATAAAAGACGAGTATCACTTTTTTTTATTATATATCTGCCGGTTTCTATATTTAGACCTTGGTAACCACATCTCAACCGTGAAAAAGTAATAAAACATGCATGCTTGTTGAGTTCACAATATATTGCTCTATGCCAAAGTGTTCTATAAATATCGAATATAGCGAAAATCTGGAGGATACATTTATGGCAGCAAAGAAATCTTGGATAAAGCAACCTTGCACTGTTCTTACAATTTGACATATATCTAAAGTAGTTGGATTTTCATTTCGTATTAAATAGTCATACCCATTACTTTGTAGGGATTCACTTATTTGATGACTCCGATTAAAATTCGCTTATTGGCTCTCGTCATCAATTGAATACAATACAATTGATATATTAATGTGTACTTATTATAAGCAAATTTAGACCAAAAGTTTAAGATTATATTATACCAGGTAAATTTTAGATCAAACCTAACTCCCCGTAGATGAGAATGTTGGGAGCGTTTTTGTGTAAACCCAAGACATATTTACAGTACTGAGTATGAAAGGATTCTATATCTTGAATGTCACCTAATCCCCATAATTAACATCCATATAAAAGTATAGGTTTAATCATTGTGTCCAATATTTCAAACTTTGTAATATAATCACAACTGATATTGTATAAACATATTTTTAAATTAATTATTAGTTATCAATTAATTATACAACACCATTGAAATGTTAGATGTTCAGCCAAACACAAGAATTTTTCGTAATTTAAAATATACCTGTGTTTTAGATATCGATGAATGTAGTGTGGGCCCGAACAGTAACCACTGTGGTACAGGCACGCTATGTATCAACACCCCGGGATCACACGTATGCAGCTGTGAGCCTGGCTGCAACGGAATCACCATTGTTGCAGACAAGTACGTCTGTTTTGGTGAGTAAAAAAAACCCCCAATATGTCAACACATCCAAATAATTAAAAAGTACACGGCTATAACACATATACAAGAAACACAACGATACAATGCGAGTTTAAAATTTTGGTTTTAAACATTTTATATGCTGTTTACAACCTATGCCTTTATACTTTAGCGCACAAGTTTTTTGTTAATTTAGAAGTGCAGCCTAGTTGTTATTGGCGTAATTAATGTAATGCAGATTCCCATGTATTTCTTTGCCCCATATTAAATAACAATGGGGAGGTAACATTGAAACGGCAGCTAAAACACTCTCCACATCTAACAGATAATACTTATCGACGGACATAGACAAAATCACTACTTTATAATCGTGTAATTCATCTAGCTTACACTTCATATAATCGTGTATTTCTTCTGGCTTACACTTCATATTATCGTGCATTTCTTCTGGCTTACACTTCATATTATCGTACATTTCTTCTGGCTTACACTTCCTATTATCGTGTATTTATTCTGGATTACACTTCATATTATCGTGTATTTCTTCTGGCTTACACTTCATATTATCGTGTATTTCTTCTGGCTTACACTTCATATTATCGTGTATTTCTTCTGGCTTA
>JAVFBZ010056643.1:0-10017 GCA_032466195.1 Katharina tunicata | reverse complement strand
TTTAAGGTAACATACTGTTTAATTGCACATGTATTTATACCTATATAACTAAATACATGATGCGCAGACATCTATTGGGAATAAACCCATGAACAGACGTGCCACCAAAGTGTAGTAACAATTGAAGAGCATTCCTCTATGCTCAATTATGAGTTGCCAAAAAGAATGGTTTGATATATCATATTTTCTGAGATTCAAGACTCCATGGCTAAGATGGCTAAATTGATGGCATTTCAATATAAAGTGTTCCGGATCTTCAATTTGGTAGCCTCATTTACAAGACAGAAAGTCGACGACAGTACAAATAACATTGTTACGTACTTCAGCTGTTTCTTAGCTGGGCTTGAATAACTTGGACGTTACGATTCCCAATATAATAATAAGACGGAACATTTGGGTCGTTTTTTGCCAGTGACTGATAAAAGGAGGACAGGGATTCAGAATTGCAAATTCTTTTATCTAGTTTATTCCATAGATCAATAGTTGACGGAAGAAAATAATTTTGATATAAAGAAGTCCGGCATTGTGGAATGACAACATTGATGCCATTTCTCAGACTAGAGGAGATATATTGGCGAACCATTTGGGATAATAATGCTTGAAGGTAAGAAAGAGATAGGCCATTACTTATTTTGTACGGTAATGCAAGCTTATGTGTTTGCCTGACCACACCACAGACAGTGGCACAAATCCTGTTTTTCTGTACAGGCCTCCGTGAATAGTCCCCATTGTGCATCCAGATATTGGGCGTAACGAATCCAGTGCGTATATCATCGGCCGTTGTTGGTTACAGCTGATATCGAGTATCTTCAGCTGTTGTTGGTTACACCCGCTATCGAGAATCATCGGCTGTTGTTGGTTACACCCGCTATCGAGAATCATCTGCTGTTGTTGGTTTTATCCGCTATTGAGAATCTTCGGCTGTTGTTGGTTACACCGGCTATCGAGAATCTTCGGCTGTTGTTAGTTACACCCGATCCAAACAACGTCAGACTAATTAAATATTGGCAATATAAAAGCAGGATAAAGTATCTCCAATGATTGTCTAGAGATTCGATTTTTTAGACTACCTATAGGCAGTTATTCATCGAAATTTTTTTTATCTATAATAGTCGATAGTGTTGGGGGAAATGAATGCAGCGAACCATGTGTCTGCCAACGAGGATAACTTCGATAAAAAATCGATAGGGATGCGTCAAATTGCGGATTTTCTACTGAGATGTACAGTGATGTGTCGTCGGCGAATAGTCTGATGTTATCAACATTTAATTAATATAGACTAGGAATAGAAGAGCCCTGGTGCACCCAGCTGTTATTTTTTGTCACCAGGAGGATTGCTTGCTTCCTGTTTTTTAGATTGTCAATAAAAAAAATGCAACTTTACCCCGGATGCCGATCAATTGCAGTTTAGCGACACGGACTCAATGCCAAACACGATCGAAGGCTGTGGTTATATCGCAAGAAACTGCCCCTACCTCCTATACGACACGACTTTAAAGATGAAACAATTTGTTTTAAACGAATATAATCCCCTTGATGAAACACGTTCTTTTTTAACAGATTGACTGTTTACGGAAGACACGACTTTTTCTGTTTAACAATTATTGACTCTATAAAGACGAAACAAGTTGTTTTAAACTAATATTATTCCCTTGAAAAAGTAACACGTTCTTTTTTTTATTGGGTTGACGTTTTACAGAAGACACGACTTTTTCTGTTTAACAATAAGTGACTCTTAAGACGAAACAATTTGTTTTAAACAAATAGTATTCCCTTGAAAAAGTAACACGTTCTTTTTTATTGGATTGACGTTTTACAGAAGACACGACTTTTTTCTTTTAAACGATTATTGACTCTATAAAGACGAAGCAAGTTGTTTTAAACAAATATTATTCCCTTGAAAAAGTAACACGTTCTTTTGTAACGGATTGACTTTTTACAGAAGACACTACTTTTTCTTTTTAACAATTATTGACTCTTTAAAGACGAAACAAGTTGTTTAAACAAATATTATCCCATTGATGAAACACATCTTTTTAACGGATCGATTTTTTACAGAAGACACGACTTTTTCTGTTTAACAATTATTGACTCTTTAAAGACGAAACAAGTTGTTTTAAACAAATATTATTCCCTTGAAAAAGTAACACGTTCTTTTTTTAACGGATTGACTTTTTTTTACAGAAGACATGACTTTTTCTTTTTAACAATTATTGACTCTTTAAAGACAAAACAAGTTGTTTTAAACAAATCTTATCCCCCTTGAAAAAGTAACACGATCTTTTTTAACGGATTGACTTTTTACAGAAGACACGACTTTTTCTGTTTAACAATTATTGACTCTTTAAAGACGAAACAAGTTGTTTTAAACAAATATTATCCCCTTGAAGAAACACGTTCTTTTTTAACGGATTGACTCTTTACAGAAGACACTACTTTTTCTGTTTAACAATTATTGACTCTTTAAAGACGAAACAATTTGTTTTACAGAAGACACGAGTTTTGGTTTCTTACAAAGATTGACTCCTTGCAGAAAAAAAGGAGTTCCTTTTTTAACAAAGACTGACTACCTGTATCTTTGAAAATCAATCTATTCAAAATACTAAAAAATGATTTAATCACGTAGTCATTATTACAGACAAGTTCATTAGTTCTGCATTTGTGGTTTCCAATCTATCGAAAATAGAGATTTCCCATCGTGCATCAGTGAAAAATATTTGTATTTGTTAGTTTTCTTGTGAGTTACGTCACATCATACGATATCTAAATGTCGGGATCACCGGGAGACGACCCTTACAAGATATGCCTCTAATCAAACAAAGCGACCTTGTCACTGGCCAGGTACCACGAAGGGAGGTCAGGGAGTCCAATACGCAACCAACTAAGTCTGGATGCATGCAGTGCAAAGCCATTTGACTAAAACATTTGCCGGTGTTTATAAATGACTTAGAACACGATTTTTATATAGTGATATTTGGTCATTTGTCTTATATTATGTCGTCGTGGTCGGGGAATTACAGCTATAAAAAGTTGCATATACGCATGCACACATGTGACGTGGCCCAAATGTGACAGCAGCTTGACATATCTTCGCGAAAGTAGCACATAAAACTGAATGACATACTTATTAAGATGAAACATTTTTATCCTTAAGTTCACATTAAAAGCTAGATGGTACTTAATGGTACCGGTACTTAATTTTACTAGGCTTCGAATGAAACCTTTAACCTTTCACTGATTAAGAAGAGGAACGTTGTTTGTCAACTTGACGATGATTTCGAATAAATTCACTACTTTATGTAACACAATATGGCGGGGTTTTTGTGTGCCTTTTTTTTCCAATGATCAGCGTTTTTACCGAGCGGCAATTTAATTTAATGGCGACTGATTCATATCCGGTTCAGTGTAGTTGACCGAGCTTATCAGAGGTTGCTCGGTTGTCGTTATTATAATGTTAGATTATTATAGGTTAAATATAAACTACCGTTATACTGAGAACTTTACAAGTTCATTCCCGCTGAATGCCGAAGGAATAACATATATTATCATACCACCCACAATTATAGTAATGACCCAATTTTCCACCAATTATTATTGATGTCACAGCTGTTGATATTATCCCGTTTTTCTCTGCATACGAACCAGATAAATGCCCAATTAAGATGTTTGATATTTAAAGTCTGAATACTAGCGGCAGGCATTAGTTAGGCTTTTATTGCCACTGGAAATCTCTCATAAAGTTGGACGATGAATTCCAAAGTTTTAGCCCTTCTCACTCTTCTGGTTCTAGCAGTCGCCTTGGGTAAGATGGTTTTATCTTGTCTTTTTTATGGTTTATTGTGCATCAGCAGCCTGTATAGAGGATATACGTTTCTAAGGTCAAAGGTGACCGCAGTATGCAGATGTTAAAGGTTACCGCAGTATCCACTTTTAAAAGTATATTTATTCCCATAATGGTTTCTGTGCTTCTTTGATTGGAGTTTTACACTGAATTTAAGGTTATTTCACTCATATGACGGCGTGCCAGCCAAAACAGTGAATGAAAAAAACACCTTAATCGGCGCTGGCAATACAGAAGATTCCACAGTGACATTTACAAGACGAAAAGATGACACTTTAACAAATCGGCTACCCAATCACCCGCTAATCCAAGAATGAAATTCTTTTATTTCATTGTATTGAAATCATTTCCCACATTGCCGGATTTGTCAAATAGATGGCTGGATAAAAATTAACGGGCATATTAATATACATAGAAAAAGATTTTCCAGTAACAGTTATTACTCGTAGTAGTTACTATTGAACATTTACTTATTCTCAAAATTGGTTAATTTGTTTACATATATCCAGACTCGAATCAGACAATATTGTGAACACAATTATTTTCGATGTAAAAATGAAAATTGCCAGAAGTATTATTGAAACAGGTAAAGAGTTAAAACCAACATGGCTGGTGAGAAAAGGACAAACAATGTATGAGTTGGTATTGTAGAAGTGTGCACACAATTGTACATATTGCTTTGCGAAATATGCGCCATTGTTTATGTGAAATAGATGCTTAATACATTTCAGTTGAAGAGTTCGGTTTTTTCTACAATTTACACTGTCCGCTAAGATCACAAAACACATTTGCTTTATATTTTATATTTTAAAAAGTATCGCAAAGTAACAACGGCCGTATAAGTTCGTATGGTACTGGCTTATCGGGGACATTCAAGGCTTTATTTCTCTGTGTTTTGTAGCGACTTTACACGGCGAAATATAAGATGTAAACATGTACACCACGATAAAACCATTTACCTATTCACCCCCGTGTCAATTTGTTCACCTCCGTGTAAAAGACTTTCTGGATACCTTATTTTATAAGGTATGACGTTTCGGTCGTACTCTTAGATAACACTACTTCCTGTTATACTGTTGGGTTTAATTTGAGGTATGTATAGTTGCATTTATAGGTATACCAGTTGTGAAAATTATATTTATGATGGAAGCTTTCCTGTGGCTGCGGAGATAGGATGGGGGTTTTCACGAGAGTCCTGATCAAGATTCAGCCTAACAGGCAACACAACTTAGTTTTCAAATACAAAAAAAAGGCATAACAAGGTAGTGAGCGGGTAATTTTAGGAGGTTTTCGTAAAGAGCAACGCCATTAACTTCAATGTTTTGTTACACTCCTACACAGCCGCGATTGATACATAACACCTACTACAGACCAGATGTAGTACATCTTATGTATCAATAGCCGCTGCGTAGGAGCGTGGATGTGGCCACAGACCACCATTTCATTTTACAGAAGCTGTAATGATAACAGCTGGTTCCGTAGCTCCTTCCCAAACTTTCGTTCGGCGAAAACGCCTGGCACATACATACCTTAATCAGTCCAAGTCGAGTACACGATCAAAAGTTTGACCAAAAGGTAATGGTGGTTGAAATTTTGAACTCGCCGCCCTAGAAGATTATAGGGGTCCGACAGCCCAGCATTAGAATGTAAACAACAGCAGAATCACACCTCGCTCAACAGTCTCCATACACTGAATTGGACCTATTTAGGCTTTAATATCACACTGATCACAAACCTCCACTCAAATGCTCCATATCAATACCAAAAAGTCCACCAAAAATCAATTTGCAAGAGGAGAGAAAAACAAAGAAGAAAATATACGTTTTATTTTAAGAACTATTTTCGAATAAAACGAAAGTTGAAATAGGGGTCTTATTCCTATCAGACCCACCACATTGCGTCAATTTTTATGAAGTTTAGACTGAGCATTTATTTGTGCAACATATCTAACAACATTTCCTAAGTAGTTTTGGCTTTGGTGCGGAACAAATGAGTTTTGCGCTTGTCTCCTCACCCTCCACTTTTCAAACGAGTGGCTGAACAATTTAGTGCAAAATAAAAAGCCAAATGGCTGCCTTACCTTGAAAGACATTTAATCCAAAGTAAATTTCATAACCTAAACGAAATATAGGAAATACATACCATGAAATACATTTTCATATTTTTGGAAGAATTGTAAGCCTTTTTCGAGCACTTAATATGATACAACATGACCCAGAACAGACAAATTAAACAGCAAAACTTGGAAAGTAAAGAAAACAACACATCTCTATTTCCAATAACATGGTATCCTTGGCCTCACTCATCTAAGTGAGGTCAGAAACTGAACAATTTCTGAATGGTGAAAAACAAGGGAGATAGTAGACAGGTGTCTTTGGCGAATTGATGATTTTCACTTCTTAGTTGTTGAATTCACACTCCTAGATGTTCCTACAACAAAAAGAGAAGAGTAGGTAATTTAAAGCTACCCTCTTTAGATTATAACATTGCACTTTCCACTTTTTCAAACATTTCCCACCCCTCTGTGTCCCACCCGCAATTTTTGCCCAATATGTCCACACCAGAAGTCAATTTAGCCATGGAATTGTAACAACCCTCTGAGGTTAGACTGGGTGATTTCTAAATCAATTAAACTAAAAACGGAAGTTTGTAATAGTGGTCTTATTCCATGTCTCTGGGATCTGACAGCTTTGTCAGGTCAGCGATGGTAGCTAGGGGAGGTAACTCTGATCGAAAACCAGCATCGAACATTTATGAAACACTAAATCTCAAACAGTAGGGCTTGTGGGATAATAAATTTGTCATTAACGTTTTTGCAGGGTTTGCAGAATTGTATGACTGTATTAAAGGACACATTCTACTTCACCTGCAATTAAGGATCTACGAAATTCAACATTTGAAAAATGTCAATAGTAATGCAGATGATGGATTTTGTTTGTATCTTACTCATTTTTACAGACTGTTATTCCGATGAGTAGATGTAAAATAGTGTAATGATTTGCCACTTTATGTGAATAATTGCATGCCGACTTCATGCCACAATTATTTAGTTACCATACATTTAAATAATTTCCTAAAAGTTTCTAATATATAACATCTCATGTTAATTCTATTTTCAGTTAGCGGCGCAGAATTTAGACAGAGACAAAAAAGATCTAATGTTTTCGGAGAAGTGTAAGTAGATTACACAATTTCTGGTTGATCATATCATTATTTCTACTTCCCAATAACATTATTTCTACTTCAAAATAACATTATTTCTACTTCCCAATAACATTATTTCCATAACATTATTTCTACTTCCCAATAACTTTATTTCTATTTTCCAATAGCATTATTTCGAATTTCCTCATTTCATTATTTCGAATTTCCAATAAAATTAATTCTGCCATGTTATTTTATTGTCGCTGGTAAAAAAAAATTCGCCATCATTGTTTCAGTGTTTCTGATATTTACCGCATTATTCTGGTAAATAATATTAGTAATTCATCATTCGCAATGTTTCTGCATTTTTATCTCTCCTTTACTATATTTTATTTACATTTTTTGTTGTAATTATTGATTTATGATATATAATAACGATCACCATTTCTCATACTTAATTTATGATATGTGTTATTGTTTGTGTAGTTTAGAAAGGGACCGTTAAAGGTATTTCATATTATTTGGATTTTATTTCTTCGTCTTCGATTTTTCTTATTCAAGAGCCGATTTGTTGTAGTGTTCTGTTCATCGTCCTCTCCAAGTCCCGTGTTTTGTGTGTTGGCAGTGCTATTAGGGAGGCATCCGTTGGGCTGACACGCCGTGATACATATGGGTTAAATAACCTTAAGTACAGCTTAAAACTCCAAACTTCAGCTTCAAACATTACAATTTTGCCTTTAGTTCTACAGTTGACAAGAAGTTTTATTGAGTAAACTAACTAAATGTTCCGTCTATCTGACAAACCCCATGCAGCAAATAATCAAAAATTAAAATACTCTAAATGGTTTATTTGTGAGCAAATGTAATATTTTTGTTCACAGTTATCCACGTGAATAAAAAAAGGTGTCACAAAATATCAGTCAACCGACTGATTTCTGATTTTTATGATTTTTTTTCTTTGTCCAGTGATGAGAATGCCGATGAGTTGGAAGACATAAACGAGTAAGTGTCCTCACTCATTGCATGTTCGTTTGATAATTGTTACTTCTATCCTATGCTATGCTAAGAGCTGTATGCTTCGAGCTTACATTGGTGCTGTCATATTTAGCACCGGAGGCACATTATTTTATCTTTCCAACAGGGATGACATTTGAAGTGATTTTTCAATACTGTTGGTTGTGTTAAAGTCACATACGCACCCAAATATTCTGTATTTTGGGTTTTCATATAATCACATGAATTATATATTTTTTCATAAAAAAGTAAAAGTTAGAGGTATTCTGTTAATTCAACCCCTATGTTTGAGGGTAAAGGTAGCTTAAAAGCCTGGTGTAAGTAAAAAAATCTGAAAATTCTGCCAGAACTTTTAATTGGAAATGTGTCAGTCTGCTGTCACAGCTTAGACACACTTTGATGTACCGACGTCACTCATAGTTAACCGTGTTAGCTTACAACATTCAAACTGTTGGCTCGTTACAAACAAGGTCATTCACCGCAGCTGGATCAAAGTCATTGTGAGCAAATATGGCCAGCACTCTTACCGTTAAATTCGAACAACTGGTAGATTTCTCCTGGTCCCTACAAGTTCTGTACTTAATGAATAATTTTTATTTTAACGTGACTGTTCTAATTTTTGAACAAACATCAACTCTTGTCAAAATCAAAGCAAACGGAATTAGTGGAAAAATCCAAATTTTGGGTGCGTATGTGACTTTAATGTTGCAGATTTTGAATACACCGCCGCCATATAAGTGAAATATTCTTGATCTCTTTGGATAGTTTATGACATTGACTCTAAGTGGCAAGAACTATGGTTAGTTTTGATAAGGAAGAGAGACGCCATCCTTGAGAGTGAAGCCTCTTTCCTTTCAGCTAAACATCACAATACTTTATACTCAAGTTTACAGTTGCGTGAATCAAGTCTAGGGGGTTTTGTCTGCCATCTATTCTGCTACAAAGGCATTTATAAAAGCTAATAACAGAATGTCCAGTGTATTCGGCGAAATGTTAATGTTATATTTATAAAAATAATGCCAAATTCCTATTGAAGTAACCAATCCACTGCGCCTTTACATTTCTTTTATTATAAACAATCTACACAAAGCAACTTTGGAATTGTCTCTAGGCTTTATATTATATAAATTCAAATCAAAATACCTGGTGTAGAATTGGACGAAACAGCTCTTTAATCTCTTTTCAGGCGAGATCTACACGAGATGGCGCTGGAGATGAAGGATGCAATGGAGGAAAAACGTGACGAAGAAAAACGAGGAGTTTTTAGTTGCGCTAAATTTTTCCAGAAATGTCACGCTTTTAAACACTGCTGTGGGAAGTATAAATGTAACAGAAGAAACATTTTCTCAAAGGGATATTGTGTCAAATACGTTTAATGCGATTTGATTTGTATTGTTTTGTTTAACTGATTTGGTCGAAAGTTCATGTAACAAAACCGAATGTCGGAATAAACTGGCTGATGTCAAGACTTAGTGATGAACGTTTCAGTTTTCGTTTTAATTAATTTGTTCAATGTCTAAATAAAAAAAATAAAAAAAACTTATTCAACTTATTCATATCATACTTTTGTAATCCGATTGTGTATATATATATTTTTTTAGACTTCGATTAAAAGAAGGCCTACAGTTTCCCCAAATTCCATTAAGTCGGATTTATTCCAGAAGTAATTCATCCTGAAGTCTTCTTTGAGTGCTTCAGAAGTAATTCAACCTGAAGTCTTCTTTGAGTGCTTCAGAAATAATTCATCTGGAAGTCTGTTTTTAGGGCTTTTAGAGGGGCTTAGTGGGTATGTCAAGTTCCTGACTTGCTGGCTTAAACACAGCTTAGTTCACAGCTTGGTCAGCACAAATTTAACGGATGGATATATACTAGATGTATAAAGTTAGTCGGCGGTTGGCGGTAGGCGGTAGGCGATTCGAGGGGGCCAGTCAGTATTTCCAGTTGAGATATAAAACTAAATATCTCCTTCAAATTAAAAGATAGAGACCCCAAACTTATACCAAATATAAAACTTATCA
>JAVFBZ010056632.1:2680-27473 GCA_032466195.1 Katharina tunicata | reverse complement strand
CTAAATCCTTATAACTGTCATCCGCATTCCCAACATCATGTTAAGAAACGTTTGTTTGTCTGGGTGTTAAGATGTGGCTTTCTGTGTGACAATAAGCGTACTAGATAAACACATCTCCAGACGAATTTCATCAATAATTTAATATCAGGTGATATGTCTACTCAATAATTTAAATGACGTCTATGGATAGTTTGAGTAGTTCCAGAAAACCTTTGTGACAATTGTGATGTTTAATGGTTCTTGCTAATTCCTTCTGGGATATAGAAGAAAATAGCTCTTTTCTATCCTCTGTATAGATCCCGATGTAGATAACTGTATTATTAGAGAGGGATTTCCCATGCTTTTTTGATTCAATAGTGAAACTCGTTTGTCAGCGGAGTTTATTATGTTACTTGAAGCAGCTGAAATGACCAATGTGTTTCGACGAAATAATCATTTCGTTCTTGATAGAGTTTTGTGTGAGGGACAAAGATGGCGTAAAATCTGTTCCTTAATAGAGGCATCCCCTTTGAGAATTGAGTAGAGATTAAGCCGCCGTGGTTAGTCTCACCTCGCAGGCAGCTTAGACCCGGCTGAGAATAAAAGCGGACGGTTCTGTGATGTATTACTCGTTAAGAGCCGATTGATGTGGTCTACCCATCCTCCGACCAAACTGCTGTGCCAATAACGAGTTAATTTCTCTCTCTAGCTAGCGTTAAATCATTGATTACCCTAGGAAGTCACCAGGAACCGCGCACTACCATAAGATCACCTTCGTCCCTTGGGTCCTACAACAGACTGCCCCAGAAAGGTAATCAACGCTGTGGGCAATTTAACCATCAAGGCCAATGGTGACTTATGTTCTCTGAGATAGAAATAATCGTCAGTTACTTATGACTCATCTACATATAGTTGTTCTGAATAAACGACGAATTGTCTCTCACGTTAATACGCTTGACTGCTCGGAACCACAACGCGTGGCCATACATCTCCAGACATAAACAAACTGAAAGTTTTTAACTTGCCTTCTTCAATGGATTTTGGGAAGTCTGTCTAAACAATTGTGCACACTAAACCCATCTCAACGTTGAAATGAATAACCAAAAGACATCTCAACCTCAAAATGAAATGACAAATGTCAAGGTTATAAATGGGAAGAAAACCTATAAAACAGAATCTCATATCTTTTTACTATCAGAAACAAGTTTGAGGGCAAACGAACCTGAAAATGTAACGAGTATGTAACACGAAAATAGAACCCTAACAAAAATTGTAACATAAAAGGGAAACCTTTCAAATAAAAACAAAACCTACATATATGGAAGTATAGTTGGTTCTGTCAGCCAGGTAAGTTCGAGTTTCGAGTGACTCTTCGCCATTGAACTTAAATAATCATTCCAAAATAAATATCATTTAAATTTAATAAATGTGATAAATGTCTTTCACGAGACTTCTTCGTGTATTATGTGTATATTAGCTCTCGTGCATGATAAGAATCTTAAGTTACGATCGGAAATGATGTGTATAAAACATGGTCGAACCACCAAACATTATGTGACGTGAGAAAAAAGATATAATTGTAAACCACTTTATCGTGCGTTTCTTATGAACAAAACCGTTTTTGTTACCCTAGTCTTAAATAAATTATTTTCCAACACGCTCTTTTCCTGTTCAGACAATCAGAGAAATCGCCTTAGGTGAAGTTTGAGATAGTTTGTTACGGTAATTTGCCGAATTCGGATGATAAAAAGGCAATTACGTTTGTTTTAATATACACTGACAATGCAGAGAAAGAATTCATCTCCGCAGTCTTTTTGTCTAGCGGGACGCAAAAAGTCGGCGTCTGCTGGATAAAAACGTTCGGGCTAAGCGTGTTCTTCGATTAAATACAACCGTTTTTCATTAGAAAGCCAGAGCGGAGATTTGCTTCTTATCCGAGAGACTTGTTTGGGTAATTCCATGTGGGTTTGTTTTGCCGGATTGATGAAGTGTTCAGTCGGAGATTCTAACCAAGTCCGGATTTGTGAGAGATTGATTAATGATAGACATATGATTACTTGTGGGATCATTCGGCCCCTCACCGCTTATGCCATTGATCTTCATGTGACGGCCGCAAGTTCTTACAAAGATCATTTGTCAGTGAGATCTCAAGAGACAACACAACCGAAATCCACCAGGTTTAGATGCACTGAAGCTAAACGACTGCAGTCCATGTTAGATTCAAAATAACAGATATAATAGGCATCGGAAATATTTTTTTCGGTGAGTAAAAAGGTGATGGATTATTTGAGACAGTCAGGCTCTTATTGTTGAAAATGAAGTGTCATAATGACGATTGATAACCTCTTAAAGAAAACATAAACATGATATTAAAGCGAAGAGAGACAAGCAGAAAAAATGACAACAGTGATAATGTGTTTTGTTCACTATTTACTTTTCTTTATTCTGAAAATAACCTCATAAAGTCCGCTTAAAAAACTCAAAAAGAAACATACGCTGATAAAGAGGTTTTTCTGTATGTCTTTCGTGTTTCTGTCTCCATCTCTATAACCGAAACCATTAAAAAAGAGAAAGCTTATCATTAACCCATATCTATATCCAGAGAATGTGGAAAACAATTGAAAAACGAGGTATAATTTATTTCAATCAGTGCACCATAACTTTACAACATTTAGTCGAAAGTGTTAGATCAACAACTTATGAAGTCCGACATGTTTAACTCAACGGAAACAGCAATATGTGTCAGAGGTACCAACCTCTCTATTGCTATATACATATAGGCCTCTGTTTTTCAGCGAAAAGCTCCACACTATGGCATTGTAAAGACGAGGACAGGTTAAAAGTTTTCCTTTGCCAGTCTTCCAGTTGTTCCTAAATCCCGGCCCAAATTTATTTGTTACAATGCCCTAAACAGTGCATAAAAAGTAATGGATATGTATGACAACAACGCACCAAACTAGCGGTTTGGGATAAACGTGACGTCATACCGGAAATAGGAGCCAACATAGCCTTTGATAAAGTTGTAGTCTGATTGGCTAAAACTAAGCTGGGGTTGATGTTGACAATCAAAACGACAAGCCTTACAGGTCTGCTTCATTTAGTAGAGTGATGCAACTTTGAATGCCGATTACTCGGCTTTACAAAACTTTAGAAAGCTAAAGTAATGTTTTTTTCTAATAAGATAACAACAGGCTTTCTATCCATAGTACACTTTATCAACAGCTGTCTATTCTTTTTAACTTTAAATGGCGAGGCAGTGGGTTTGAGAAACATTAAATATGAGTCATCAATTTCTTTTAATATTATTTTTTCTTTTGCTCGAATTGTGGTCAATGTTTTCAATTCTGATGTCAGCCGCGGAGAGTAGACCGATTTCCACGTAGCTTCACGTATACTGGAATTTTACACATCTGTATCTCATCACATGTGAGAACTTATTGAAAGATGTTTAAATAAAAACGCTTTTATTGTTTATTACCGGTAGCCGATTGCATTAAATTGCTTAGTATTCAAATCGTTTCAAACAATGCGAAACTATAGTGTATCCACTATTCTCTATGACCCTGATTTCATTTCTGATTTCATTGTCTTCACACTCTTATTGATCTGTCCTATATGCTCCCAGTAATTATATTTTGCAATGTGTTTTTGAGCCACAGACAAAAGACGAGCATTAACATTTGTACGACATAACACTATACGTGTACTCGGCGATTTATTATCCACAAATAATATTCGGTAAAATATACTAATCATTTCGCATTCTTCTCTAGAGTGTATACATGTTAATTCTTTCGGACAGGTCCAAACATCACAGTGCCGTTTCACTGTAGAAAAGGTTGCCCCGCAGGTATACGTAAGTTTGGCGCATCCCTTTTCGTGGTCCTTTTTACGCTTTGTCTGGTGCTGTGTGAAGTGCGGTGCGTCCGGCGGCTGCTTTGCTGTGGTGTTCTGTCTTGTGTCCGGTAAATGTTTAGTGATGTCTTATGAGTTATGGCTGCGTGGCTTAGTGTGGTTTCCTTCACCCATTGAGCTCGCGCACCGTGATATGAGTGACATAACCTTAAGAAGGGCGTCAAACCCCAATCAATAAATCAATAAATCACACGTCAGGATCTTTAGTACAGGTAGCAAAAAACAATATCTGCTATATCGCATACAGTTCTGATAGTTATTGTCACAGGATCAATACGTATGTTGACATTGAAGTTTTCAAAATTAAATCTAAGAAATAATAAACCAGCTAACAAATTTTTGGAAGTTTTTGGAAAATAGTATTTTTTTTATATAATCTTCATAATATTTAAAGAAAACTTGACAAGCATAATCATTTTGAACATGAATGTGAAAGAATAAGTTTTAAACAGCACGATTTCTGAAAAATTGCTTTCAAGATTTGCTTAAATATGTCCAATTAAAATTGCGTTGAATTAAAAGACTTTTTAGAGCTTCCATCAAATAGTCTTCAAATAAGCACGAAAGTGTTGGCCGCGTGAAGCAAACATAGCCATAAGTGATAAAGAGAACTATCTATATGCATAAAACATTAAAATCATCGATCAGAAACTGTTTTGGAATGTCTATACCAGATTGAAATATCAAAATTGTAACAATCCTTAACATCAAATGTTACACAAATTGGAAAATAGATAGGAATAAGATTTAAAACAGAATTTGATCATTTGATCATTGCACAGAAGTCATTGAATTTCGCAACATATAATGTAACAGAGATATAACACTAAATGATGCCAAACGATTAAACACAAGGAATACATATTCATTAAATTAAAATGTGCTATACAAATGAATAAAACAGCTTAAGTATAGTTGATAGTCTATAATGTAGGCAGATAAAAGTTTGTTTCTACTTTCAAATTTTCTCAAAGCGTAGCACTATTTTTTCCCCCATTTATTTACATTAAAACAATATCACAATCTAAAAGCTTAGGGTAAGCAAAAATCCATATATTTACATATTAAATAAGAGAATCTTATATACAGGTTAAAAGGTAATGTCATATTTATAGGCGTATTGCACATTGGGTTTCCTGAAGTACTCAAAACCTCGATGAGTAGGAACTAAAAATAAACTGTGAGATCAAAAGTGAGTAGTTTTTGTACACATTAAAGTCATACATATTTAGGTCATAGGTGAGAGGTCATGTGCCTTGTGAGATGGTGCCTTTCTCTGAAGCTTTCACTGCAAATGTTACACCTCAATTTTTCCTCTCTTTTTCTCTTCATTGGATCGAATTCTCGTTTGTGGTGAGATCTCATGTGATATACAAGATCGCTCGTCATACGGAAACTTGCGCTGCATTGGGCGCAACAGTTTTGTAACACATTCACTGAAGATAATGGCGAATGCATGGAAGCAGGAACCGAATGCATCATCTTCTCCATTATAGGATTAATCGTCCTTACAACTGAATAAGGTGTCCTCGGTTTGTCAAAGGGCATTGACGTTTTGGTAGAATTCAATAAAGTAGGGTTGCTATTTTCAATGTTTTTTAAGTCCGTTTCATTTTTAGTTTTTAGTTTTGCGGACAAAGCTGAGCCGCCATTATCAAACACCGAATTCAGATGCATGGCACCGAACATAGCTGGTCTAGGTATCTGCACCATTGCTGGATGTAGCGGAGGCATCATGGGAAATATTGGAAGTCGGGACTCCATGAGCATATTAGATGGCACGCCCCCTGATGGTCGTAAATGACTCATGCCATTAGACATAGATGATGGTGACATTACCGACATACCAAAAGACAGTTCCCTCGAGCTGGTTGGTATTGCTTGTTCTAAACTACGTGCTATTTCAAAGCGCATCGGATTTGTCTTGTCGACCTTCCTGAAAGCACTGTGACCATCTTCTAAATTTAACCTGTTAGGTTTTACGTTTTGATTACAATCGAATGAAATTTCTTTGGATTCAGACATTTCAACCGAATTTCTTTTTGCCAGGCTATAATCCCGGATGTGATCATCACCACTGCCTCTCTTAGTTGCAGAATGGCAGTTTTTGTAAATATAGTTTTCTTGGGTTCCTCTCTTCTCGTTATTCGGCGACACGCCCTTTTTCATTTCGAGAGGAATCGTCACAAGTTTTTCGGAACTCGACCAAACTCGTCTCTTAGGACACTTGAACCGGACATGAGCCCTTAGTGGAAACGGGTATTCGTAAAGTTCCCCACAGTACGGGCATATGTAACTGAGTTGTTCTGCAAAGAAACGGAACAAAAATTACGTATAAGAAAAGTATAGACACATTTAAAAAGTATGACAAAAAGTATCCAGCCAGAACAAAACTACGCAATCCATCAAGATCATATAATTCAAAAGACAACTAGTCATTTATGGCAGAATAAGTTACAATAGATTGATTCGTGTTGTACGCCGCAAAGGGTATTTCTTGGCGTCGTATTCCAACCCAAATGATTTATAAACAAAAGCAGGTCAAGTATAAATATTTCACATGGCGTGACGACAAAATTATGATGAATACATTTAATGGTGCTTGGAGCAAAAAAATATACTATTTTACGCTGTAACAATAGATTCCTTTTGGTTGTCTTCTTGTTAGCGTGTATCGGTTTAAAAATTAAATGTAGGCGAGGTTAAATATATTTGCAATATTCTTACCTCCATTCATAGGTCTTTGTATTTCCGGTATACCAATGAGCAGAGCAAAATCTTTGCTGTACCATATAAACAATTCCTCGTGTGCTTTAATCATTCTAAGAGCTCGGTAGTAAATTTGACCTTCCTTAATGTAAGCTTCCATATTCTGCTCGTCTTCCGTTTTGGCGGGATGAATATAACACAGCCATTCCATTGGTTGATTTAAATCTTTGTCTTCGTCAGGGTTGATCTGTAAAAAGAGATATATTTGTTTGAAACAGGGGGTGGGTGTTACTGTTCGGAATGGATAGTAATATGCTTTGTAAACTCCAACATTATAAATACTATGAACATTTTCCACCAAAAACCAGTCATGATAACATTAATTATAACATAGCACTGTATGTGTGTAGTACAGCAAAACCTAAATCTATTTAAGAACACATATTTGTTATGAGCGCAGTGCAAATCGATAATGCGTGTCTTGGGACAGAAGCAAAATTTGGCAATTTTCAGAGAATAACAATATAGGGTAAAAAAAATCATCATACAAAATTGATAAAATCCTTTGAGGAAGTACATATAATAAAATTGATAACGTGACATGCTTCAATAAAATTCCCTAAAGTCGCTATTAAAAGGAGCAGGCGCTGTGAAACATCAATAAAAGACAGGTTGGTAGGAAATTTGGGTAATATTTGCTTTCTTGAATTGTTCATTTAATTTTTTCAAAATTGTAAAAGGTGGTGTGAAGTTTAACGGGAAGCCCCTGGTCTATCGCATATAACTCAACTCAGTTATAGACCCAGTGTGTCTGTCATCCAGTGTCATAGTGGGTACTTTATTTTTTCCAAAATTATGGTATATGTCTGTTTTCAACGACTGTGGATAAGTGGATGAATTGCCATTTGGTGTGATTTTTAATTGAAAATAACAAGTTATTGCAACACCAGAGACTAATAAATCAAATACTCAATCTTTACATGTGACTATATTGTTCGACATAGGCACCAGCACTACGGCATGGACGTCATGCCTTCAGCGGGCTTAGGGTGAAGGGATGAAGATATTAATGCGCGCATATGTTGAACAATATCTTGGGATATTTTTTCTTACCTGGAGTGTGATTTTCTGGCGACTGTTTTGATTGGTTAACGATCCAATATGGCTGACAGGATCTGCTACGATTGACGACTTCGGTAAAGGTCCATATATCCGGCCGTAGTCAATGGTTACTATCGTCACCACGCCCATTTTGAAAGCTTGTCTGTCTATAAATAGAGACACGGATATTTGTTACATAAGGCTACTAGTCCGGAGTTGTCTCTCCTGATGGTAGTTAAATATTTTAAACTTTTATTTAAAGTTGTTATAAAATTACAGCAATAATAGTTTACAAATGCATTTTTTTTTATTATATGCGGAAAATCCGAATAGTACATCAATGATTACCTAAACGCTTGTTTTTTTTCCTAAATCATTTAATCCCTTTACCTTTCATAACTATAAGTTATATTTAATAGTCCGCGATATTAGATAGCGCAATTGTTAGTAAGATTGAAAACCACGAAATTTGGCTGTTATTTTTTTTGTTCATATACAGAGCTTGTTGACTCAATAGAACATTTTTTGTGGAAATGCTTCAATTCTGTGCTAATGGGCAAAAGACTTCTCAGGAATGACTTGACTGCTCAATCAGGTTTGTGCTCAAAGGCCATTGAATTCATGGCGCTCTTGAATTAGGTCATATTTTCGTCGAGAACATGTCCACAGTCAATATGGTTATTTCTTGACCTGAGATTCGCCTGGTTCACTAATTAAGTTATAGGAGAAGATTAGTCGAGGGTGCATACGGTAAATGAAGGCATTAACAGCCAGAATATGTTTTAGCCAATTCGTTAGAATCTTCCGGCTTTAATGACCAGAAGTGTTTGTATCCTGGAAAACTGATAGAGTTGGCTGCCCGAGGAGACGTAAATTTCATTATCCAAACCAGACAGATTCGAGAGCTCCCAACTCAATAAAGACTCTCTCCGAATAAAAACTATTGGAGTAATGAAGAAAGAATGCCGTGTATAAGAGTAATTCATTTATTCTCGGGACAAGGATGTTTATTAAGATAGATATGTTCATTAGGCGCGCGAACACGACTGAAACCAAGCGCGCTGTCTGCCGGCTAATCGGATAGCTCTCCACTAACCACTTACACAGGGTTCAGGTGGTCCAGATTTCAAACTAATTTCCTCTAATTCATCAGAGATCTATTAGAAATCTTCACGGCTTTCCGAGGCGTTTAGGTTACGTCAATTTGTCTCTTGAATGCCTGGCCCTTAAGCAGTGTCTGGAAATCACCATATGTCGGCGCGTATGGAAATTCGAGTCTGGGTTCTTCCTGGTCTTATGGTCTCCTTTCAAAGAACCCAAAGCAAGGCATGCCGAGATTGATTGTTGGCTAAAACGTCAAATATGTCAAGTTTCTAAGAAAATTACAAGCGGGATGCTCACACGGGATCCGCCAAAACACGAGGCTTTCAACTCAAATGCAATTTGCCGAGAGAAGATTACAAATCGCTAGAGCTAATGGACGAAGGATTGTCGAGACTGTCCGATTTGATTTCATTCTCAGGGTACTTGCTTGCTGGAAATCACCACAATATTGCCCGGGAAGCCATTGTATGTGAGGTTAGCCACGCTGCCTTTGTGGACGGGGGCTCAAATTACCTCCTTTCAAACATGGAGCACATGTTTTAGAGATCTAAGTGTTTCTTGTGAACGAAATGGGATGTACTGTTGGAGAGTTCTGTGACACATACCAGATTCAAGGCGAAACACTGGCCGTCTCTGGAGATATCCACTCACGTATAAACTAACCAAATCTAGAAATGCCAAGAGTTTTGCAGCGGGTAAAATCGACACTGTAATGCTGGTCATATTGGCCAACTGACGCTGCGACAAAGTGCAGAGAAGAGCTGATTACCTTTTAATTAACACTTTGACCCGCAAGTCGGTACCCCGGGAACTATCAACTACAAACGTATATAAAATAAATACCAGTATATCTCCCACTTTTCTCATTGACCCAATTGAAAATCTGCTTAAAAATATAAACCATAATGTATGAATGCATAACTATTAAATAGAATGATCTATTAAATACAGATATATACGTCCATTAACGAATACAAGAAGATTTTAAATCAGGTTCAAAAAGGATTCTAGTCCTGGACTTTTAAAAAGTACTCCAAGCCATTCTTGAAATAAATTTTCTTCTGGACATCTGGGGCCACTTTCACAAAATGTCGTACGACAATAAAACATCATACGGTATTTTAGGGCCTATAGTTTAACGTGACGTAATTTTATCGTACTCAATGTTTTTGTCGTACGACATTTTGCGAAAGTGTCCTGTGTTCTTTCAAAGATATGAAATTTAATCTTTCAGTTGATAACGCTATAGAGCTTTTAGATAGCCCTTTAGTTGATTATATTTGCTTTGTTTCGTGTACCATGTTTTACTCTAATGACCATTTAAGTCACTGAGAACAAACAAGTCAGGCAAAAGGAGACACGCACATGAGCCAAAAATGGTTCACTGAGAAATGTTATGGAATTAAACAGCTTAACGTTCAGCAACACAAAATATTGTAAATTAATATACACGAGCACAGATAAAAGAAAGAAAAAAAAAAGAAAAAAAGGGGGAATACCCGGAATATGTTCGAGTCCCCTGTGGACCTTAGGTGTAGTATAAGTGAAGTTTTCCGGTGAGATAGCGGGGTGGTATTTACGATGTTTCTTCTCGGCTTTCCGCCATACACCGGCAACGAAAAATACTCTTGAATACGATGTTTATTGCCAACCAAAAAATAATTGACAAATATGCTTAATTCAGTAGCAAATTCAGCAAATACATAACTTGGTTAAGTAACTCAACTTTTCTGATTCTGCTGGGCCTCGCTAATAAGCCCGTCCGTGTGTATTTGCTAGATTACGGAGACTTTGAATTTATTCCTTGTTAATTACTAATCCGGTCCCCGCGTCACGTACTTCTTCCCGTTACCCATATCAAATCAGCATTTGTCGCTAGATGCTTGCAGCTATCTCTGTTATATTGGGATCATATGACACTGCAGGGTTCAGAACCAAGGATAATCAGTGTGATCAACCTGACCCGTGCAGATGGTCTTAGAAATAAATTTACATGCTTGACAAACTTTGCCTCTGTCCCATGAAGCCGATTATGATTAAACTTCTGCTGGGTCTACAGACTTAAACACACACAATATTTCGTTTGATATTGAATATGGTAATAATGTTCGAAAAGAAAATGAACAGCTCGTATCAGACATTCCTAGCAGGTAGCGGAAAGCCTGGTCCTTATCAAAGTAAAACAGCTTTAATCAGCTAAATGGGATTGATGTGAGACACTTCGACACGCCTTTACACTCCACCCTAGGCCGGACCGACTTTCAACTGATTTGACTTGCCGCGAGGACAAAGGTAGAATATTTGTACATTTGGTTAGTTTATTGGTTTATGTTGATTTTGGTGATTTTAATACAAGCTGCGGTCCAGATTTTTTGTTGTTATATAGGACGACATCGAAATACAGTTGTTACGTGACTACGTGAAAGGCTTGGCGAAACATAAGTACCCTCCTCTAACTAGATTCACGATCTTAGCTACTTAAGACTTATCATTATCAACCTCGATAAGCAAACGGGAAGAAAGCCCGCATATGACGCATATGTTCATCGCAAGACAACCATCGATTCATTATATAACCGTGTGGATTTTAAACAAAGAAAAATTGACTAAACAGGTTGTTCGTCTTACCGATTACACAGTTTGTCTCACATCTCTATTTTTTTTAAATAAATAAAGAGAAAATTATTTTGCACGCCTATAAACATTGATGTAAATCTGGCGTTCACACAGGTTTCAATATGTTTTTATTAGTTGATCAGACAGCTGTTAATCAATAAACCAGATAAATGACTAACTTCACAGAGAGATCACTGGATAGACTAGCTGGTAACGCGCTAGGTCAGTTAGTTTATTTATTGAAACAGATAGAACTTTAAATAACTGGTGGTTGGTTTAGCTAAGCTTCAGTCTGACTTTTACTCAAACTCGGTTGGTGTAATTCCATCAATTGATACAACTATAAACACAGTTAACACGTAATTGTAAAAATAAATACGATGACGCAGCTTGCATACAGTAGAGCTAAGTCACGACTCAGTTCGACTTTGTTATCTTTTGTTTGCCGCTAAATGCCAAAATTGGGATTAAATGCATAGTACAAATGTAGCTACGATTTTACTTTCTACATCCAAAGCTTGTTGGATAGAAAAACGAAGCGTAAGTTGAGTCAATAATATAAAGCTCATTTTAGTTGGAGGAGTTAATTGTAGTTGTGTCGAGTCTATAATGATAGCCTGGAGCTATACGCAATCCTTAATCATCATAAATCCTAAGCTTTATAAGTATATTACCTTGGTCTGCATTCAAAGAGAACTGAAAGAAACATTAAACTTTAAATGTGCACTTCATTGTTGAATCGTAAGAATAGCCAGATAAGGTAATATGAGCAGGTGATGTGATTCAAGCCAAATATTGCCTTTAGCAGGTGAGATTGAGGAGGCATATACGTCACGGTTCACTGAATCATGACCTTACGCGCGTGAGCTCGTTAAAAACGATTCTACAGGATAATCGTTTCACAGCAAACCATGGTGTTTTGAATCCTGGCTATTGATCATGAATTGAGCCCATTGAAAGCGCTAATGTCTTTTTATGGGTGATACAACACCGACCAATCTTTCACGAGGCGAAAGCGTTTAGATAATAGCTTTACTGTACCACCATACAAAGGTGAATTCTTGTTTGCACGAGCAGGGAACGGGTCATTATCACAACCATGTAGTCTTATCCGTGTTGAAGCCCTCCAAAAGGTGTGATACTGTTTATATCAGAGATGAAAAGAACTGGACAAAAGACAGAGCTATTTGACCCTACTGACCTTGTTATAGTTGGCTCAAGGTATGAAGTTGTTACTTTGTTAAGACCCTGGCTTTAAATCGGACATTATGTTTTTCCTTTTCTGTTACAGTACACATCACACAGCCTTACAGTGAGATTTGTTTTATCAATATAGTCTGTTTTAGTATGTTCCAAGTATGGATGTGCGAGTATCCTAAAGTTGTTTATTCACACGGTCTGTTTATATTGTTGATTATCTTTACATTTATGTTGGTGAACTGAATATTCGACAATTTATTAAACGCAGCCCAAGTTGAGAATAAAAACAATAGCATACAGCTTCTATACAAGTTATTGGAAAAGTACGTTATTGTTCTATTGTCAAATATGTTATCGCCAATAAAAGCAAATACATTTATATTAATCTAAAACGACATCACACGGTACAAATTATTTAAAAAAAATGAAAACCAACAAGAGTCTAAGTCAAACGGGAATCTTACAGATACTCACTGTATTTACTTTCGTCTTCTTTGTGAGTATCGCAGTTGTAAAATGTAATAACCTTAAATTAACAAAGGGGTCTGCGCTTCGAAAATATCTCCTAGTGCAGTGCTCCGATAAATGCAAACTTTATATACGTAAATATGACAATGGTGGAGGATTGGAAGTTTGTAACCATCTTGGGTTATCATTCAAAATATTCTGAATTCTAGCATTTCATTGGGCAGCTTTTCAACTGAATACCGACCTAAGCCCAGAACATACCTAATAAAAGATCGACACCCGTGTTTGGAAAACGTGTTTTCCCTTTCACTACTTTGGCGAATTAAGAAGTAAGCCGATACCAAAGAGTGGTATAGTTATACCACTGCACACCGTTTTATTATTCGAAGGAAATAAAAGATGCAAACGATGCACGGATGTCCAATTCTGTGACTTTATGATAGCATACACTACCGTTTGGGATGTATGTATTTAAAACATTTGAAACTCAAAGTAACTGCAAATGAGATGTACTTTTGGGAAAATGACATCAATCTGTCCTTGAATCGGTAAATTAAATGAACACATAAGCTTAACATCTTTAAGAGTTTAAACTGGTCTACTGAGATTTGAATAATAAAGTATCATGTTTTGGGACAAACAAGTCTCAAAAGTCGTGTTTAGAACCCATTTAATCTTGATGGATGCCCTATTGTTTTTTCGAATACGTGATGCACTTACGCACGGATAAATACAATAAACGTAAGATATTATGGATGACAACTTCTGGTATATTTTCGACGCAACATTACTGTATAGTTCTTAAGCAATGATTTCAAGAACGTTTTTAAGCAATGATTTCAAGCATAATTTATCAATCACGTGTTAATGTGAACTCCACATCCGTGTGGTATATGTTTCTTAGAGGTATACAGGCATATCGAAACATTGTGCCGGAAATATATCAGAAGTTGGCATCCATAATATCTTATTGTTATTCGAATTGCTTCGACTTCTATATGCTTAAAAAGGAAGAAGACCTCACGGATGTGGATTTCACATTAACACGTGAATGATAAAAGTATGCTGATTTCTCGTGGCTCTTATACACCGTTATAAATCAGTTGACTGGGGATGGTGTTGGTCAGCCAGTCTTCGATGTGTTACTCAACAGTCCGTGAACAAGCAGGTCTATGCTAGACAAATCTATGCTAAGAGATTTAACGCCAAAATTTAAATGATCCAAAAATACATTCTAAACCGACCTGCATGGGAATAACATTACAAAGTCCTCTATGTGCAGATGAACATAACTTATAATCTCATAATCTTGCTATATTTTTCATGCATGGCATTTTATGAACTCTAATGACAAAAATTCAAGTTTAATTCAATGTTAAGAATTTATAACCGGAGTTGAAGTTCTAGAAAGTTATCACCATGGATCTGTTTTGACAGGTAGAAAATTCCATTTAACTACTCTCCATGGCCATATCTCAGGTATCCTTGGTTAGCAGACAAACATGCATTACACACAAAGCAGTACCAAAAATACATGTATGTGTATTAATTAACCGGTTAGATCTCTGGTAGCCCATAATAAAACTCTTCAAATTAAAATTCCATTTCCACTTTAGTATTTGACAGTGGCCTATAAAAGATCAAGCTACTTCAAAAAGATAAACGACAGTCTAGTTATCGATATGTCAGATAACGCAAGCATCTGCTAACAAGGGAATCAGCGGCACTTACCAGCTCTGCCTCAGTAACAGGATGACTGTCAGGGTATAGTCCGAGATGCTCATAAGGTACGGTATCCAAGTGGGAAGTATTGTAGAGCCGAGAGGACAGCGTACGATCTCAGCGGCAGACACTCACGACTCAAAGCTCTGCTGAGTTACCAGTCTGCTTTTGTTATGCGGGCCCTATGGCTAGTGGAGCGTACGGACCGCTGTCATCGTCAAGACCGGTAATCAAGTGAAGCTGGGACGTTAACCTTGCCGAAACTCACTTACCGTTGATTGGCGCGTTCAAGTAACTGTAATTATCAACAGTCGCTATCCCAGCCTTCATTGGTTGGGACATTAAGAGAACAGATGCCTGCAAACTTCTCGTCAGATTAAATAAATAGCGGGATGTGTTGCTGGCTTAAAGTAATGGAGCGTCGGAGGGCCGATCGATAAATTAAGAACGGTTGTTGTACTGAAGTCGATCCTGGCCGAGAGGGGGATCATCACGGGCGGCCAGTATCAGAACAACACACCATTCTGAATGTTCTTTCATCGCTCCAAGTATTCCGAAAAGCCTATGGATAAGTGCAAAGCGCTCTTTTATAATTGTAGCCTAATTCATTTTAACTTGAGAAGCGATAAAGCCAAGTGGGATGTGTGGAACTTCAATTCAGTACCGCTTTAGATATGACCAGTTTGAAGCGATCAAACGAAAGACCGATATCGCGCATATTATGCAGAAGGAGTCACGGCCATTCTCGAAAATATCTAATAACGCGAATCTAATGTAAAAAAGCTAAATGGCCTTTTCCCATTACAGAACGTTCCGATTATGTTTTAAGAGCAAACGATGCGTGTTAAAGGCAGACCATAAAACTGACAGGCAAAAACAATTTATCACATTAATTCTGGTGGGAGAGAAAAGATCGCGCGAAAATTCGACATATTGCGTGTGAGAGCGATATGACCACGAGAAGGCGCGTATTTCCGCGGGTGCTTAAGTTCTGATACAGCCCACAACGACTCACTTGACACCCTGAAAAAAAGGCTGACAGGCCGCTAGCTTGTATTCCCAACGGACTGAAACGTGGAGATTTGAGAATGACAATCAGTCCACTAATCCGATTAAATAATAGAGACATAAGCGTTTAGAATACCCCGGACACTTTGCCATCTGTCAAAAAAGATAACTCACGAATTCAAAAGAGATTAAGGGCAAAAATTAAAACTAAAAGCCGCTAAGGTCTATTATTCTTGTTTTGTTTTTTTTAAATCATAACGTATGCGCATTATTTTGAATATTCCCTTCCAATGCGTCGTTTATCTCATTTATTAACGGTAACGAGCCTGTTCATGTGCGTATACATTTGTGGATTCCTAAAACCAATATAGTTATTGTTCAGATCGTGATTGAAGGTTATTCACATAACTATGAAATGATATTTTACTTAAGGCTCTTATTGAAAGTCTTCTTTAGACAAAGACTGACTTAGATTAAACGCAACCATTTCCAAAATGTTCAGTCTCAGGACAATTTGTTTACATTTTTATGAAGAAATTTTTTAAGGCCTTGACATAAAATGAAACGTACCGTTGCTCTGGCACAGAAATATAACGCATACTCAAAGTTCTTCAAATCAAATTTTGATGCCTGCATCACACGAGTATAGATGGAATAAAACTGACTGAAGCGAGATTTTTTTCTGCAAGAAAAAATAAATTGATAGTTTAAATAACAATGTGACACATGCTATTCAAAAATATCTCGAACACGCCATGAAATACGCCGCTGAGGTCACGTTAATCTACTGGTGCGCATGCGCGTGCTTCTCGGCGCATGCTCAGATCGGATTTCGACCATAAGGTAGACAGTTGGCGCGAGTTAATGAGCCACGTGCCGTTGATAGTTACAATCTCTTGAAAAGCTTATTAAACAATCACTATGGAAAACTAGGCGAACGGCATACTGCAGGGTAAACAATGAAGCCCCGCCTCTTTGAAAAGAAGCTTGATTTCGGGGATGCCCTATTGTTAAGGCTAGCAGTACCAGACCGTTCTCTTATGCTGTTTAAGTCCCCGTCGGCTGCTCTCCAAACGTCTTGTCTTTTGAGAGGAGAATAAAGGAACACAGAGGCGCGGTGGGCTTAACGCCTGCTCTATTTGACAAGGTGTTTTTCCCCCGTAGTGAAAGTTGTTGAGACTGACGTAGACAACCAGTAAAAACCTGTCAAAACATCCACAAATCAATAAGCAATGGATCTCAAGTTGTGTTTATCAAACTTTGTTGCGAGCTGAACTGATAGTTTGTACCACTTGGTTAAAGACACGGGATACAATACATCAATAGAAATAGGGTTAGGTTCGCTTGGCACACGAATTCTATAGACTCCCAACCAATAATGACATACAAGCGAGTTTACAGCGATAAAAAGCATGTGGAAATCTAATTAAATATACTATATAAAGCTCATTCGACAGAGAGTAGAGTTAAGAAGGCTTATAAATATTAACCATTGTTGAAGAAAATTGAAATAAGAAACGTTTCTCAGTATATTAGACATAATAATCCTCAGAAACTCAAACATGTACTATGCGTGGAATGGGAGGCGCCAGGTTAATATGGAAACCTGGAAAATTTGGAAACCTAGATTAAATAAATCAACAATAAGAATAAAGGCCTGTAAGAGTTTTACAGTGCAAAACTAGTTTCTATGAGTGCGGCGGTTAATATATCTAAAAACAGTAACGCTAATTCCAAATTGGCAAATGCGTAAAAAAATCGAAGGTAAATGTGGGTAATCTTTGAATGCATCTCGGTAATCTTGCCGTTTTTTGTTAATATCAATTTAGAAGTAACACACTGTAAACAAAAACATATATTTTAAACCAAAACACCAAAACATAAAATCTTTACCCACTTTATAAACAGTATAGTTTTTCTCGCCGTTCTGTCTCAACTTAAATGCATTGAAGAGAAACACGTTTTGATTACTAAACACTTAAGTGCATTAAAAGTGCTTTAAAACAAAACACACTTCAAAACATATTTTACATTTAAACACCTACTGTGTGTTTTTAAACCTTGCGTTTGTAAATTTAACGCTGAGTGTTTATTTTATGCACATAAAGTGTGTTCATTATTTACCGTGCAACTAGTCTTTTTTATTGAATGATTCGCGTTGCATGAAATCTTCTGTTTGTGGCCGATATGCTGATAACATAATAATGATCCCCTCGAGGCTTTGGTTCGATGATATAAATGATACATATACGTTGAGAACTAGCTTTTTTTTTTCGGGAATATTCTCAAAAATTATATTTTTCTCTACTTTTCCAGATAATGTTGAACAGTTTCTTTGTGGCTTTTTAAACTTTGTGAACGTCACAAGAAAACAATTACAGCTTAAAATCAGCTTGGTGTTATATATTAATATCTCATTATTCTAATTAAGTTACTGCGGTCCAGGTCATAACACATTAAATACTTACCTGTATCTATCAAATAACACAGATCTCGAAGTTACAGTTCCAAGTAATCTGATAAGGTTTTCAGTCAAGTATAATATTAAAAGTCGCACTAAATGTCTGGCCTCATAACAACGTCCAGTCGAAATATTTGCATGAGTAACGAAATTATCCAACGTATTTAATACTATGACATGCAGATGAAAATTAAAACAGCCCATCTGATCTCAATACGGAGTATGTGGAGATTCATTTAAAAATTAATTTTGAGGATAAAAAAGAAGAAATGAGGACGACATTTTTACCTACTATAAAAGTTAAAATAAGAACTAGCCACCTATCTGGCCTTTTGAATAATTCATACATTAATTTGGTCTCTGGAATTATTCAATTGTTGAGTTTGCCTGTGTTGATAATTTGTTTAATAAACATGGTAGAGTTGTGCAAGGTAACAGAGGGACGCTTCTTTTCAGCTGAATGTATGAAAATCAGATGAAGCCTTAGAGACTAGTGTCTGTAGAAAGACCAACAAATTAAATCCCGTCGTGAATTCCAAGACGTGGCATATAGCACACTCTATACGTTTATTATTAATGGATATTAGAATGGGGTAGATAATATGACCGTGCTGTCACAGAAGATGTTATGAGGGCTACTGGGCGAGTTATAGTACTCCCACCCTGACATTATGGTCGTGACAATAGGGAATACTTCAGACACACATCACAATCATGCTGCTAGATTAAATTCACTGCATTGTGTATTAAACAGGTCGAAATGGTTATTAGCACTATAAAACCAGTATATTATTACATTGGCTAGGTTATGTGACGCCGACCGCCGCTCTACGGACTCGATGAAGTCAAAAAGACATCTAACAGTTTACACGTTTATCAGTCTCATGGGGAAACATATTCAGAAACATACAAAACATCACATCATTCTATTTTGTCATTTGGTTTTATTTTTAGTAAAGTAACGTAATCAAAAACCGTTTATGATTTTATGGTTATTATGTGTGCTAAAGAAAGACAGAAGAGCAAACGTTTAAAAACAAAATATAGAAACCCATAGGCAGTTTGTATAAGTAGATCTTTAATTGAACGACTTTGTCTTCCATTGTTCTCGAACGCCTACCGTTTAAATGTTGGATAAGGATTGCATATCAAAGGTTTGAGTCCCCTATCTACAATGTACATTCTGACCAGACAGGCGTAAGTAGGAATGGAGATTTACAGGTAATTAGTAAACTGTAGTTTTATTTTTGGGGATTACGCTTTCGTAATTAGACCAGAAAGTTCAGAACATTTTTAGGTTGACACTCTAGCTGAAATTGAACCGTCCGCCCTCAGTGTCAGTCACCGAATCGCCAGAAATACATGTCACTCACCTAGACTGTTAATAAAGCCAACCGGTGTTTTTCTCTGGACTAGAATTTGATCTAACAATAGGAATGCTTAATTTAAAAAAAAAGCAAACAAACAGTTTTCATGGTCTCTTTTTAAACAACACAAAATTATTTATTTGGTTAACTGTTAGCGCATCAAAAATCTGCTTTCTCATGGTGTTTGTTAAATCTCAAGTTAAGATATATTGTTGGAGTGGTAAATCAATTGCTCTCATTAACATCCCAACATCTGAGAGATCTTCAGATACCAACAGCGGGTCAGTAGAGGGTTATCCTATCGAGCAAACTCATAAACGTGAAGCTAATTTGTTATGGTAGATTTTCCACTTTTAGATTAGGGGAGTGCTTTACAACCGTGTTCAGCGCGAATCGTCATGTTAACACATGTGGTTGCACGCCATACCAAACAGTTCATAGTTTGATGCTTTATTAGATAAGGGCAGTCCCACTCCCCTTAACGAAAAAAACTGGAAATATAACGCAAATGACACGATGAACTGGAGTGTTGTTTTCTAATAGATTTCATTATCTGTTAATATGAGGCAACAACTTGTAAGCTGCTCTGCCTACTGGTGCTTTCGTACATCATTCAAGCTGCTCCCAGCGTCCAACAACCTAGCCAAACTCTACAGGTTTATATCCCCAATGACAGGCTCGTTCTTCTTGTTTAAAAAATAACTATAGCCCTTTAATTCTAACAACATAACCATGATGTTCGTCCACACTATTCCCTATTGTGAAGACCCCAATGTCAGAATAGGAGGAACATAACACATTCACAGGACATCACAACGTTTTGTATGACCATTCAACGTTATACATTTATGTACTTGTGGTAAGGTTTATAACGAGTGATACAGACCGAGGGCAGAGGCCGAGGTTAATATGACTACTGAGGGTCTGTATAACCCTGTATAGACCGATTTAAAATACCTTAACTGTTTTATTTTATGACGAGCATTAAACTAGCATACCATATTGGCTGATATCCGAGTAAAACAGTCAGGGTTGTTTGTGTATATCTGAAAATGAAGCAGACGGCATCTTTGACAGCTCAAATCAAAGAGGAAAACAGAACAGCCGTGGTGATTGGTTGAAAGTTGGCAAGCTGTATAACATCATAATCTAGAGTTATACACATCGAGTCTAAATAACGGGTTACACATTGATCACGTGATACATTTCAGACAATGGGTGATCAGAAAATATGATAAAACATCAATTCATATAATAATATTTAATATCCACTTCAAGAATTATTGGTAACAAACAGAACATGAAGTCGTTCTGCAGACTTCGGACTCTCTGTGTATAGCTTACACCGACTCTATCGCGTCTAATTAACAAAACGCCAGCCACAAATGAATAATGAAACAAATACAGCTCCAATTGTTGTTATGAAGTGATACGTATGCAAAGACAAAAATTTCAGCACTAAACAGTATGTTTGAAAAATATCGTGATAAGGAAAGGGTTACAAGTTTGACTTTACAAAAATTGAACAGCCAGTATACTTGACAACTTTATACAACCATTGGAATAATTCACTTTGTCAACTTTGGCAGTCTTATTCATCAATAAATGTCAGATCGTATTTTCTTCCAGCGGTATGTGGCATGACTCCTGATGAAACATAGAGAAATACTGTTTTACGATTCGAAAATTTGATTACTCTCGTTGAATAGAAAAATAATTGTGACCAATTGGACGCTCATGTTCCGATAAGTGATTCTGCCGCTGACTTAAAGATTATAAGTGTCCGTTTAAAGCCGCCCTACTCGAGCAACGTTGCCTGGTTTTATCGTCTTAAACCTTAGCACTAAACACGGGGACAGCGGTATTTATATGACCACAATACATTCAATAGAATTTGGCTTCCTAATTCGATTTTCTGCCGTAAAAGTTTACGACAACAATTCAGCCAGCGTTTTTCGTTGGCATAGTAACCAATCCTTCTGAATAATTCACTTACGATCTTTGCCATAACGCCTTTATCTGTCGTTATGATTTTCAGAGTTGGTGAATGGTCCCTGAGGAACACTACATTTTAGCTGGATATATAAAAAAAAATCCGATGCATGGGAGACGAGAATCTCCGGAAAGTCACCGAATCAAAGAACGTGGCGGTGTTTATGTTTGTTGGTAATTTATGTTAGAATGATCCATAATAATATGACCGTGCTCTCATAGAATAGGTTGTGTAAATCAGTTGATGTGTTAATTGCACCTCAGACACACATCGCAGTTATGTTGTTACGTTAAATTAGTAGCATTTGTATATTAAACAGAGAAGGGTTGTTATTAGCAATATTAAAAAGCCATAAGAACACAACTTTGGTAAGGTTGTGTGACGCAAAAGACAATCTTTAGCACTTACTGAAATCTCAAATACGACAGATATTTAATTAATTATCCGATAATTTTATCAAATAATTTTACTTTTAATCAAGGGTAGGAAAATGTAGATAACATACTATAGCTCGACAGTACTACAGTCATGCCATTAATTCTGTTGGTGAACTTTGGCAGTCTTGTTCATCAATAAACGTCAGATCGTTTTCCGTTATAGCTGTATGCCGGATGATTCCTGATTAAACATAAGGAGATACTGTCCTAGAATTCTATAATTTGATTTGCCCGTGATAAATAGAGTAATAATTGTAAAATGGACCAATTTAACGCTCATGTTCTGATAACTCATTCGGTAGCCGGCCTTGAGGTTATAAGTGTCCGCAAGAGGTCACTGTAATCGACAACTAAGATCAAACTATCCAAAATGTCCGTTTGTTGGTGATAAATTGAATACCCTATTTCAAATAATGATTCTTCGTTGTCGTGACTTGAGCAGAGAAGGCTCAATTTGTTGGGTGGGACAAATGTATGTTTAGCAGACTTAGATACTTTAACAAGTCCTGTCTGTAAAAATCAGATCATTCCCCTTAATCATTTCACCTATCCCATTGTATCAGTTGTGAAGAATGGAAATGACTGGCGTTTGCATGAATATTTCTTGCATGTACAAGGATTGAATCTATTGGTAATTTACAATCTAGTTCTAGTCATGAATTAATATGGAAAATAAGTTAAACGGTAAAGCAAACATGAAAGTTTGGAAATTTGCATCTACTGCTGCCTTCTTAGAGTTGTGCGTGTCATTGCTGAGAATTCATGTGTCAGATATAATCTGTACATAAGCGGAGAAAGTTCTGAATCCCAAATTAAAAACAAATTATCCCAAAAAGTCGCTTAGAAACAATGTATTTTATATAACTTTAAATTATTAATATAAATGTATGTGTTTAAATATGCATCGCATTGGAAACAAAGAGGCAACATATTTACTCACAACATTTTATCGTTATAGACTTTGGTTAATTGTGGTTTTTCTGTCCTTGATTGCATGTTCCTTTATTTTCCTTAAATATAATACTTTACACTGAATACAAAAATGTAGTTACTAACAAGGTACACCCTAATTCGATATTTCAAGTTTGTAAATTGTGGCCATATCGTCCTGAAAGTCTGATGAACGAAGTACGCTCATGCAATGTATACAGACCAAGCCTCTGTATGTAAGATCCATTGGGGTTAATTATAACTAAAGCAGGAACGGCGAACTTACTGACGAATGTACCTTACTTTGATATGAGTATTACAATATGCAAATAATCTGCTTTCTACTTCCGATTACACAGCTTTCGAGTAAGCCAAAGCATGCAGGAATGTTCTCAGCAAACTCGTCGACGCGTATTGGAATATATTACATCGATTGCCCAGTGATCTGGTTGTATAGCCAGGAACTTACAAACAAAAGACTTAATGGATAGTTGGTTTGCGGAAAATAAAGCCGCTTGATGCTCAGTTTACAAAATTGAATCATGAAACATGTACTCCTGCATTGCAATGTTGATGAACAAAAAAGTAAAACCGAAAAGAAATTTGACTAGTGTTGAAAGTCGTACGCATTTCACTTAGGCCTTTTATTACACGGCGTTACTAGAAACCAAAGATAAAACACCCAACCATCACCACAAGAAGCAGTAAACTTCTCTTCGGCCTGTATGCCTACGGTCGACAGGTGAACGTGAATTTATTATACCGTGTAAACTGACAGGAACTCAATCAACGGAGCCAAGACACAGTCCTTCTCCATTTAAGATACATGTACATTTAATTTCGTTTTTAAGGTGTTCTCTGTTTTAGCCTTTTGTCAAGGTGACTCAGTTTGCGTTCGAAGGGAGAATGGTGTGTTTGTGTTGGGAGGAGAAACTTTCACTTCATTATAAAATTTTAATTTAGAGAAAATGTGCATATTTAGTTTGTCTTATCGTACTAAGCTGATATGGATCAAAACCAAACGTGGACGTTATGAGTTCTTTCTTACTTAAAAATGAAATTTAAATTTCAGTTTAGGGGCGACAGTTAGCGCATGCTTACTCACTGTCATTATAACATATCGTAGAAGAGATACTTCTGGCAGTATTTACTGAATGGTTAAATTAATAGCCAAAAAACGATTAGTGCCCCAACAAGAGTCTTCCTTTTGAATAATTCATGTTTTAATTATGGTCTTTGCCATCACGTCATTGTTGATCTTCTCTGTTCTGATGATTTTCTGAATTGAACAGGACAGAGGTGGTGTAAGGTAACAAACACTACCTCTCAGCTGGGTGTATTAAAAACTTTTTTGAGACCTGGGAGACGAGAATCTGTGGAAAGGCGACCGAATCAAACTCCAAGTGGGAATTATATTTGACAAGAACGTGGCACAAAGCACACCGTTTCTGTTTACTGTCAATAAATATTCGAACGATGCTGAATAACATGACTGTGAAGCCATAGAAGATGTTGTGCGGTCCGGTGAACGTGTTATGTTTCAACCATTCTGACATTATGGTCGTGACAATAGGGAATACTTCACACATAGCAGTTATGTTGTAACATTAAATTGATAAAAACAAATTATACATTCAGACTATCGGGATTGTAATGGTCGATAAAAAGACTAATAGAATATAAATTTGGTTAGGTGAAGTGACGCCAGACATAACACTTATTACCCATGAAACAGCTAAACCAGTATCACGTGACAACTTAATATGACGGGTAATACAGTATT
>JAVFBZ010056631.1:31561-51245 GCA_032466195.1 Katharina tunicata | reverse complement strand
TGATAAATTGTATTTGTAATATAATACCTTGTGAAATATGACAATAGTTCGTTTGTAGCTAAAAATAAATATGGATTCTTAATAATTTTGAAATTCAGCCCGTTCCGGTGTTTCCATGGATATTTTAGACAGTGCTGTAGCTCAAAATCAAGGTGGACAAGCTTTATTTATTTTGTTATATTTTGAGATCCCAAATGCCCCTCTTTCTTTCAAGGTATCACTATATGCTCAATAATTTTTTTTCATACACTTTTTGGAAGTGTGAACTTTTAATACATAAATAGTAGAGGGATTTTCTAGTGGTTCATAACCTGTAGTACTCTGTAAGTGGCGTGAATACTAAACACGTCTATTCATTAAGATATCAATGGGTTTAATACTTACTCCGTGCTTATAAATCGAGTTATATTGCTGAAAAATCCATCTTTTACTGGTATGCAGTCCACAACGGTCCAGACACCGAAATAGAAGCCTGCAAGAATTTATATTTTAACCAGTTTAATCCACTGCGTATCATACAACGTTTGAGATTGATAGCTAATGGGATCATTGCTACTAGAACTGATTGTTTAGCGGAAGGTAAACAAGACAATAGAGTGCATCTGAGTAGAATAAACTTGTACAGAATTTCGCAAAGCATTGTTAGACATACATAAAGAAAATTTTGGGAATGGTGTCGTTTCATGCCATAGGTAGGTGCATGGTGCTGTTATAAATTTGCCATTACCCATTAGAAAACAACCCCTAAAACAAAACCAAGAAGGATTCTGCCAATTAGTTATTGGATAACAGATATATAAAGATACTTTCGACTTGGAGGAGAAGAAAATTGCACAAGACACAAATAAGTTTTCAATGGATCGCGAAAATATGAAAGTTTTATTCAAATTTATGAAACTTTGTTCAAAACTCTTCGATTAGCCTATGCTTTGAGCTGACATCAATTGGTTGATTGATTTATTATATGAATCACTTGTGGTTCGGTGCATTTAAATATTAAATGTTTTATTGAGAGGCAGTTTAATTGATTGACTGGCCGAAGGAGGATGTGTGGTTGAATAGATCGATCAATAATAATTCAATTGACCGATTTATTTGTTGTGTGAACATACAGAAAACGAAATACCTCCGTCGGGTGGGACACCTTCCCAAGTTGAAACGAGAACACCAGCGTTTGGTACAGATGAACCGATGTATGCCTCGCCACGGAATTTTGCGAATGTGGGTATTCCAACACTTCGGAAAGGTTGGGTTATGTTTATTTTGAAACACACACGGGTACGAAGATTCATGCTGTATTGTATACCCTGAAAATAAAATTAAAAACTTGTCTGATCATATGAATTAAAACAATAAAGGTGTATATATAATTTCTTTGAGTAATTTGCTGAATTTAGACACTGCAAAAAAAAATTAAAAATCTGGAGTTCACTGTGCCCGTGCGATTTATTTTTTTTGTTTATCAAGAGTCAAGAAATAAAACTGAAAAAAGCCCTTAAATTCAAGGTACTTTTGGAACGTGAAGACAGCTTTATTATCTAATAATCACTCTTGAAACTTAAGTAGACAATGAATAGTTTAGCCGCGGCTGTTAGTGGGCAGTGGTCTGCTGAACACAGTTCTCGGTCCTCATTCGATGACCTGTATTATGAGGGAAACAGGCTTACACAATTACACTATATGACACTTTTTTACAAGCGCTCCCTATGGTGGTTACGAGGTTTCGTCCCGGTTTTCCATCATACACCGCCAACGCAACGTCGTCATATAAATGAGTACGACGTTAAATACCACTCAAATAAAAGGATATTGCATTATGACTCAATAAGAGCTAGTTTTATATTTTATTGTGTCGTCGTTCAATGGAATAGAAGACCCAACTGTGTTGATTTGGGTTTGTTAACCCCGTTAAATATATCGGTTACTTCCGAGATTTCTACCATTCAAGCAGTAGTAATGCAAAGCTGTCATAAATTAGGATAGAAATATCCTTTGCCATAGTTCAAACACAAAATAAATAAAACAAGTTAATAAATGATTAGATAAAGAGGGTATGTACTAAAAATACAGGAATGTTTTAAGAGAACAGCATTCTAAGGACTTCAACATACCTCTTTGTAGAGGTACAAGTCGTCATAGAAATCTTTCTCATCCGTGAAGTCAAACTCTGACACCTTCCGTACGCGTTGGTTCATATCATCATAGGATATCCGAGATCGGCTTTGGTAGTTCAGAAATGCATCTCTCTGAATTAAAATGGAAAGCAAATGTATCGGAATTACTTTCATCAAGCAGTTGAATTATTTTCATTTTTTTATTAGCGGTTCTTGAGGTAGGGAATGAAGGAAGAGGTACACCATGGTGTTTATTTTTAACAAAATTTCCAAAACAGATGTGAGAGTGTGCAACAAAAGTAAACGCTTTGGAATACTTCTGAATTCAAATCAAATATCAGTAAACTCAAGTAATCTCGGAGGCTTTTAATTTAATTGCTGTATATTATCACATTTAATCCAAGGCTTGTCTTTTCTCGACATATGATTGCGGCAAGGTGACTGTTAACGAACGGAATATAAAGCCTGTAAAAACTTGCCCTTGACAGTTTAGGCCCTATCTAGATAGTGAGATGATTTTCCGATCATCGCTGTATAAGTGTTACTGATATAAAGGGATAAATCAAATTTGAGATCTAGTATCCGATTCCCTTTGCAAACTATACTTTTATAGAATAGTGTTAATAGATCTACCTCAAGACTTCGCCCTTCCCATAATACAGGTGTCACTGAAACAGAGATATAAACATAATTAAATGCAAATATTCTTGTCATTTTGAGTGGGGACTGACGCTGTACATTGACCCGTATGATGGTGTGTCAGTCGACTAAACCACCCTCGACATCACTGGCAAGAAGACGCTACATTTAATCGGCTTTGTCGGATGGGAGTTATTTTAAGTTAGAAAGTTTTTGAGTCTAATATATACATCGAACTACAGGTTTTATAACTCAGCCTAGGCCAATATAAAGAAAAATGCACAGAGGAGTTGCAGAATTCTAAATAAATAAATAAATAAATAAATAAATAAATAAATAAAAAGCAAACCAGGGCATTGCAATAACAAATGTAATATAATTTATTTTTTAATTCCGAAAAACTTCTAAGGCACTATCTACATTAACATCGATGTGTCACCCTTGTTTCATCAACTCACTCCTTACTGTGGTCAATCTTGGTCTAACTTAAAATAAATTTTTGCTGATATACATACCACATCGTTGAGGCTCTTGTGCTTGCAATGTCGTTAGGACACCAAGGAAAATCAACACTTCTTTCATATGAAGGAAACTCATTTTGTATCGGGGGAAGCGTCTCAAGTCGGGCTGACTGACCAGTGTGTGTTGAATGAATGTTAGTGTGTTTAATTACAAATGCACGAGACTATTTTCTAGGCGCGTGCTCTATCTAGCGTGATCATACACTGAAATATGATCGTTACAAACACCGATTTAAAAATGTACCTTAATGTGAGGTGTTGATCTTCGTGTACCCTTTGCATACATTGTTCCTCTTCTATGTCAGCCTTAGGACAAGACCAATCTATAAACAGCTATCTAGGTAATTGCTTGACGCAAAAAAACAAACAAATGAACTGCCATCCCAGAAAGTGCAAAATTCAAGCCAGTGTCCCATTTGGCATTTCATCTTCCAGCTTTGGATTGTGAAAACAACGTTTGTTTCAGAAGTAAGATGCTATGTCGAGCTTTTCATCTGTTCAGCTTTCAAAATCCAAAACTGGAACATGAATTGTCAAATGGAACACGGACCTATTAAAACTTTTAATTCAGGCATTGTTTTATTAGCAAAAGTGTTATTCATTTTGGATAAGCTAGAGTAGTTTGTGTCTACCTTAAAACGTATGTTGCGCGAAGGTTAGATGTGTTGGCCGGCTTAATATGTTAACAGTACAGGTTTTAACTCACTATTGTTTATAGTTTATTGTCCGATGTTGGGTCTACAAAGGCCAGCTATATTGTGCAACGACAACTGGGTAGAACCCAGAAACCCACCTGTTTCAATCCCGATCAAGACGTGTTCCAACAGCAATAACACAGTTACATCATATTTGGTCACATGTATGATGGCTGTTGTTAACTGCAACTTATGCCACAGAGGGGCGTCGTATTAACCACACAAGCGTGACATCACAAGCATGTAGATTTCTTAAAATATATCTTTTAAAATGAGCATAAAACAGTTTGTCTTGTAAAATTTACCTCTCTTTTATGTAATTAAATTCATCCAGGAAACGTTTGGTGGTATGATTTAGTAACCGCATCTCTTGAACGGATATTTAAATTCAAATTAACGATCCCATTTCGCTCCAGATTGCCGAGACTGAGACATGAACTGCCGTGTAAGATCAACTCTTCTGTTTGGGGGAGATTAGTTTAATGAGAACAAGGTTACCAATAAAAGATGTTAAAAGAATAGAGAATCTTTCGATAACGTGTACTATGGATGAAAAGCCCGTTTTTATCTGATTAGAAGAAAAATATACTTTAGCTTTCTTAAGATTTATAAAGCCTGGTAATCTGCATTCAAAGTTGCATCACTCTACTAAAGGAAGCGGAGCTGTGAGGATTGGCGTTTTGATTGTCAACATCGACTACAGTTTACTTTTAGCCAATCAGAATACAACTGTGTCGAAGGCTAAGGATAGCTTCTGTTTCCGGTTTGACTTCACGTTAGACCAACCCACCAGTTTACTGTATGGTTGTCATATGTATTATTTACCTTTTATGCACTGTTTAGGGTATTGTGACAAATAATTTTTGTCCGGGGTTTATAAACAACTTGAAAACTGACAAAGGCAGAATTTTAAACCCGTCCTCGGCTTTACAATATTACAGGGTGGAGCATTTCGCTGCAAAACAGGTATTGCTATTTCCACCGAGTTAAACATGTTGGACTACATAAGTTGTTGATCTTACACTTTCGACTAGATGTTGTAAAGCTATGGTGCACTGATAGAAAGAAACTAGGTCGCAATTTTCACTTGTTGTCCAGATTCTCTGGATATAGGTGGACAATAAGTTAGCGTTAAGCTTTCTCTTTTCTTTTAACTTAAGCTATTAAAGTTTAGACTCGTCTTATGAACGATTTTATCTTAAGTACGGCGTAAAACCCAAATAAAACAGACAAATATACTAGGCTACAGGTTACTTTGAACAACCTAAAATGACAGTCAACAGAAATTATCTTGATCTCGTCGCCGCCCTACAGGTGTAAAGTTTTGTTTGTTGACTATGTGGCGATTTGATGTATATGTATACACGTATATAACGTATATATTTTTGTATAAATGTAGAGAAAGAAAATTGTGCTTGCCTCCACCGGGTCTCTGGCTAGCAGGGCCAACGATCTCACCGACTGAGTTACAGAGGCTCACGGTAGAACTAGAGAGTTTTTATCCAGGTAAAGGCTGCGAATCTTTCACTACGTAAGCACTGACACAGGGACAACGTATATATATAGGCGTAAAACCATCAACAAGCACGAAACAAATCTTTAACAATTACAATTTTCTTGTTCATCCAAACAACTGCATGCGTGTAAATACAGTCAATTTTCCCACCAGCAGATGAATGACATATTATGGGCCATATGTACATGGTTGTGCAAGAAAAATCAACCAGAAACACTCCCACAATTCCTGATAATGTTACCTCACATGCACAAGAAAGTAACCCCATAAAAAGCAATTGTATATAATAAAGTCAAAGTGATGTCAACCTGTTATCCTGTTGTACATCCTCTAAATGTGCTGTGGTCTCGTCTGTGTTACCAGTGTTGATTATTGTGGTTTCCTTCACTCGTTGATTGAAATAACCCTAAGCACGACGTAAAACCCCAGTGTAAAATATATTACTGATAATGTGACCTAACATGCGCTAAAAAGTTTCCCCATAAAACATAGAGGGATCAAAGTGATGTCGCCGATCATATCATTTGTTTTTTGCATAATATTAGTCCGTTTCACATAAGGCGATTATATACGGTGATGACTTGTTAAAAGGAACTTCTTTTAAATGTTCCAGATTATAAATATTTTAAAATGAGTTCACGTAAACAAGGTCATGCTTTCGAGTTAGACACAAGGATGGACACGGGGAAATTAAAGGGTTGAGGTTATAGGGTAAAGGTTACCATAACAGTAACTGCTGTCGTCTAAACGGCGAGGGAATGGATTAACGGGAGCCTCCTGTGCCCTGATGCCCGGACTAAGGGGCACCAGGAAGCCGATTAGTTGTTCTGTTTTTCGTCCTGTGTTGCCAGTGTTGTTTCGGGTGATTTCCTTCGCCCATCGGGCTGGCACGCCGGCATACGAGTGAAAAAACCATGGCTTTAACCCCAAACAAACAACAAACAAACAAACAACAAATCTTGGAACCGTGTACGAAAGCTGCACTCACGGTACCTTCTTAATATTCCTAATAATAACACCATGAAGACATATCACAACTCTTGGATCAATTTGATTCGAACAATTTGTTTATTTTAATTTAAGCACACAATTTCTTTAAATGCTGCCGTAACGTCCAAATGACCATGTAGCTGTAGATATTGGATCTAGAGGTTTTCATTCTTCACTTAAAGTAGAGTGAATTTTTTATTGCGTGCATTCTGTTGGTGGCACAAATTTATTAGGGTTGGAGATGCCAAGGGTCACGTCAAAGAAGCTGAAATTAAAAGAAAGAAAGACAACTTTATGAACACACACACACTATAAAGGTAGAGGGGAGAAATTTCGTAAAAACTTTACTTTTGTTTTTACAAGAGTTGTCCTTCCATTTTCTCATCAAACACAGCGAGAACAAAGAAATCCTTGATTAATGTTACTTAGTTTTTCTCTTTCACAAAGTGGTAGTAAGTGAAAAATCATCATAACCTTTGAGAATATAAAATATCCCATAACTTACTCCCAGTTGATGAGGCCAGTTTTGTTGGAAAAATATCCGTCATTGACAGGCACACAATCCACAACTGTCCAAGCTCCGAAATAGAAACCTGTAGCAAATTACAAGTAATATAAGTTACTGGATCTTACTTGGTATATGAATAAATTATTACGTGTTTGGCTGATGAGTAAGAAAGGGAAAAGGAAAAAATACATGTAAATACAATATCGATTGATTTATTCAAATTTTAACTTGTAAATAAATAATGAAGTAGGCCCCTATATAGTTACTAAGATCACACCACTGGAGCATGATCGCGTACGACACAAGAGAATGTCTTATGTCTTATATTTGTCTTATATGTCTTATGTCTTATATTTGTTTTATGCTATTTGGATAGGCTTAAACGTTCATACCAGTAACAGAGGTTGAAGAAATTACGTTTTCGGTTCTCAGTTCTCAGTATCAAATAAATATTTTGCAAAAAAAAAATAAGATCGATAACTTACCTCCGTCAGGCGCAGTACCATCCCAAAGTGAAACCAAAACTCCCGCGTTGGGTACAGACGCACCGATGTATGCCTCCCCGCGGGATTTAGCATAGGATGGTACTCCAATTCTTCGGAATGGGTCTCTTAATGCGGTCACATTGCAGACACGTGTGCGGAGATTCAATCGATAAGCTATGCCCTAGATAATGGAACAAAATGAAAACAGAAATCCATAACATGTACCTGTTTTTGTTAGTAAGAATAAGGGTGCTTAACGATCATACTAAAATAGACTTGTACCTTTCTCCAGATTGAGAAGAATACTAGCCCTAATGTAATGACTTGTTGTTGTTGTAGTAATGTTTCCGCAAAAAAGTGCGCTGGCGAATAAATCGTCTTAATTTTACTACCAAATTACTTTAAATTAAACAGAGAAAAAAAAATGTATTATTAGGCCTAATCAATCTGAAGTTTGTGAAAGGGAGAAAAAAATAGATAAAATAGTGAAGCTGTACATCTAATCCCATGACTCGCTACAAAAAGCAAAGAGGGATAACTCTTTCTAGGTGAACAACAAGATGGCCAGCAAATACCTTAGAGTCAAAGACTCGACGATAGGAGACTGATTTGATTCTCTATTTTAGAATGCTTAGCGATATCAATTTGACTACGCGAGATCTCATATTATGACGAGGACAAGATAGATTTCTGAGGCCTGATTGAGACATTTGAACACGGTGCTGGTAATCCACATGGTACGTCCCATTATAGTTCAACTTCTCCAATCTACGGTACCGTCCGTCACCTCCGGTTATTGGCTTTAGTGTAATGACAGGCAATTTTTTAGTCCATTAGCGGTATATTTACCGCTGCAGGCAATATTTGTATCGCATATGGATAAATGGATCCTATAGGACACCAAGTGCATTCCGCGCCAATAATAATCGACATGGAGCAGGGAGCAGGTAACATCAAAGACAATGACAAACTAAAATAGAACTATTTCGCATAGCAATAGGCAGAAATGACCAATGCAACAAGAGAATCAAGTCACGTGAAAGAATTTAAATTTGTTCATAGGTCGATTAATCAGGTCAAGCTTCAGCAGCCTCGCTATGATGTTCAGAGCTATATTAAAAATGCCTCGTCATTACATACAAGGTCTGTCACCGAAGTGAATCAATGGGCCTTTTAATACAAATGGGTACGTCCCATACGTACCGAATACCTCTTAAAAATTATCTTGTATGCGAGACACATTTTTTGACATCATTCCCAGTCAAAATTAAAGCCCTTTATCGGTCAAACTCTGAACACCAAAATCAGACGGAAGACATGTCCCCACGAGGCCTTAGAGATCTATCTTTTGTTCGTCATACAAAGAAAATATCGAGTGATCAGATTGTAGCGATATGATAGTCAGTCTGGGAATTTCTCTCATAGCGGTTTTATGAAAACTGGTGCAAGTGGTTAACAGCTCGAGTTGGCTTATATAAAACTAAGATATAAAAATTTCGAATGATTAAGAGGAAAAAGAAGAATAAATATGAGGAAAAGCAAAACCTTTCCCGAAAGTAGGTACTATAACGTAGCCTGCGGTTCGTGGTTGGCTATTCGAGTTTTCGTTTGTTTATTTCACTTATATGACGGCGTGCCAGACCAATCGGTGAAGGAAACCACCGTAAACCACGTTGGCAACATGCAAAACATTTACATAACATTAACAAAACAAGACCCCACAACAAATCGGCATCCTGTGCTCTCTTAGCGCAGAGAGCACCAGGGCGCAGGAGGCTTCAACCCAACGACCCGGGGATATTTGAGAGGGATCATTCATTAATTACACTGAATAGGTGACTGCGTATCCATCTATCCATTTCTTATCTAAATGTAAATTTGACACCATATGCGCTCTGGGTATAATGGTCTACGGACTATTGTTAACAAAAATACAATAAGGTTCCGACGGTAAGCGGTTCAGTTATCGATTTTACACTTTATGTACCTTTATGTGTCAGTGAAAACAAAAGGTCGATTTACTGTCGAACAAATAGACTGTGTATAAAATCATTATTATCTCTTATATTGAAATCTGAAAATTAGGCCTACACCATATGGAACCTAGGTAATGATGTGAAAACAAAACTGCAATTTAGTATCGACAGGTGGAGGGTCGAGTATTAATTCGAATAGCATACTATGTAAAAACAAAATTGTCATTCAAATGTTAAAATTACAGCATATACATAAACTGTTTTAAGGTTTTAACGGTCTTAATGCTGCGTTCGGGGCATGTCGTAATCATGTACGAGTCGTTCCACACGAGTTGCTAGAACTAAGGAAATTTTGCGTTAGAATATTCACTTACGAGTCGTAAACACAAATTTACGACCTGTAAATTCCGTTCGAGATTGACTACGACTGGAAAATACGACTCGTTAACTCGTTGCTTATCGAGTTTGATGTCGTAAATACGAACGATAAATAGATCAAATTACAATTACAGTGGTTATTACGACAGCTTCTGGATGCAGCATAAGATGTACAAACAAAAATCCCAGGTTATTACTTGACCAAGAACGGCGCTGTGAGCACACATTTGTTAGCAGACTGTGTGTAACATTTTTATCAGCTCCTATTGAAATCTGTGGTGTAATGATCGAATATCAATCCCAGGTTTGCACAGGCTGCTAGTTGACCTGATACTCGAACTTCCGCCAGTAGGGACTTTATCGCATTTTTTTTTTTTTTACATTTTTAGACCATAACCCAGAGTACATATGGCGTACTTCACATGTTTCAATACACGATAGTTAGACTTTTAAACGTTGTTTGCTAGTCAGCATACTATTTGAATTGATACTTGGACCGTTGTCCGTCGGCATATAGTCGTATTTTTAAATTCAAATACGACATGGTCATGTTTTAAACGCAGTCTGCTATTTGAATTGATAATCGAATTTCCACCCGTCGGCAATAAATGTCAAATTTGTTTACACTTGTATGTATATTCTTTAGATATAGATACGGGACGGATACACTGAATGCTCCTATTGAATAGATAACAGCTTACACATGCTACGATACTCAGAAAATAACAAACTGGTTTTCTGTACTGAAGCTAACACGATTTGTGCCGTCTGGTATCATAATGAAGGCTTGTAAATTGTTGGAGAAAGAGTCTTTCAAGTCCGACAATAATCTCCTACCGCTTGTAAACGCATGTGGTATTTCCAGACGCTTTTAATTTGTATATAATTTCATGCGTCTTCCACAGTTGCTTCCAGTATCAGAGGAAGGCGTCGAATTGACCTAACTTAATTACATAAAACAAATATATACAAAATTATATATATAGGAAATAAAATATGTGAGATGCAATCTTCCGTTTTATATACACACCACGTTGTAAAGAAAAAGCTCGTCGTAGAAATCGCGGACATCGCTGAATTCAACCTCCTCAATCCTTCTGATGCGCTGATTTACTTCATCATAGGAGAGCTTAGCACGTCTTTGGAATTTCAGTGAGCGATCTTGCTGATAAACAGAAAAAGAATTTGGTTCTTCAATTTAAATAATTATTTAATTAATTAAACTGTGAAAATATTTATATCAAGAGTTAAAATATCTTAGTCTACTTTTTTACGGTTTTGCGACAAATTAAGCAAAAGAAATTAAACCAAAGCCAAACTACAATGTTTAGTTATTTTTGTGATAGGCCCTACTGCACTACCTGCAAGTGGGACGCGCCGTGGATCAGTTGGTTGATTTTCGAATGTAATAATATCAAATTTCTGCATACATTGTCCTAATTATATTATATAACTGACCGCCTTCTGCTAAAGCAGTATGATTTACACATATCCATGCCTTAGTAACAGAGGAGATACTATATTGATTTTAAAAGGAGCACATGCCTTTGTGTCGCTGTTAACTGTTACAGGAAACCGCGGGCAATTTGGTTTATACCCTTGCAGACTGCGTAAATTAAACGCCGGTCAAATAAATAAATTATAATGATGCATTTAAATGGATTATTTATGGAGCGACTGAATCGCCGTTTATGCACTGTACATCAGCACTGCATAGTCGTGATATAGGTGAAATATTCTTAAGCACGACGCTAAACACTCATCAAATAAATTGAGAAATAAATGTGTCAAATCAGATCTGTTTGGACTGGTTGTAGTTTAATCTAGATGTCGAAGGCCGAATTTAACGGTTTCGCCTGAAGGTCTACGTTCGTTGTAATTGAACACTTGTCTTTTCTTATCGCCAGTGATACCGTTAAGATAAACCAAAGTTCAGAAGTATTAAGATACCATGTGGCCTCAAGTAAACTCACATGATGTGCTCACATGTCATTCAGTACTTTTGATTTACCTGTGCATTTTTAAAATTTATCGACTGTCTGTAACTGGATATTGTAGGCTATTTGAATATCAGGCATTTTTATTGAGCTGGCTGGGTGTGATAAATGTAATAATGCTAGATCAGAATAGTTTTATATATTATGCACTATAAGATTTTGATTGTCCGAGGAAACTGTTGGCAGCTAGGATGACTAAAGTTGAACAAACTATGATAACTGCTATATTAATTCTTAATACTGCGAATATTCAAACATTCTATTGAGTATTGAGATGCAACGGAACCTCTGTTGATTGGGGTTTAACTCCGTTCTCAATATTATTTTATTTATACATGACGGCATGCCGGCTGAATGAAGCCACTGGTAGCGACGCTGGCAACATTGAAGACGCCACAATACACTTACATGACGAAAAACAGGACAACACAACAAATTGGCTTCCTGAGGCTTAGGCGGCTCGAACCCTACCACCCACACGACATCTCTGACGTTTCTAAAGTTACAAGTTATTGTTTATGAAACCACCACAAAAAAATCAAATCTTAAGGCGTTAAAATACTTGGCTTACCTCAAAGAGTCGACCTTCCCACAATGTAGGGGTAACTTGAAAATAGAAAAAGGAGATTACGTAGGTAGGAATTAACATCTGATACCAGAGAAATATCATATACCGGTATACTTTGTATTTTACATCTCTTAATAATTTCTACTCATAAGATAACACAAAGAGCTAAGGGAATAGCTAAGAGCTAAGGCACATCATCGCCAATACAGCATGACATGCAGGGGCATGGTTGAATAGGGGCCCTGAATATTTTCAACGTTTTCCCCAGTATACATCTTCTAGGTAAATTTGAATGTAGTTGAAACATTGTTTAAAAACATATTTATATTTTCCACAAAAAATCCAAAGGCCACTTTATTAAACCGTAAGTTATTGTTTTATTTTATTTGACTAAAATCAGTTTAAAAAATCCACTTTTAACTCATAATCATTCAGAATTATAAAATTAATCAGTGACTTTCTATTTTAGTTTAAAGTCATGGATTAAAGTAATTATTACATCAGCACGGCTAAAAAATACCAATTGAATAAGTCACATATTGATTGATTGGGGTTTTACACCGTACTTAAGGTTATTTCAATTACATGGCGGAATGCCAGCCCAATGGGTGAAGGAAACTACCCTTAGTGCCACCGGGCAACATATAAGACGCCACAATACATGTACAGGACGAGAAACAGGACACCACAACAAATCAGCTTCGCCATGCCCCCCTAGCTCAAAGAGCACCGGGGCACAAAGTTGCAGATTGAAGCCATGTTAAAAGGCCTCGCCTAACATCTATCCTATTATAGCCTGCTGAAATCAACCAGTCAATTCAATATTTTATCTGTAGCAACGGATTAACCGATGCGCGCCCTAAACTAACTTATTATCCCTACAATCTAATGTTAGTTGTTACAGACAAAACTAAAAACACACAAATATCTTGTCTAACACGCTCACTTAAATACTTACTACATCTTTGGGGTTCCTGGGCGTACACAGCCACGAGGACCACAAGCAACAACAACAGTTCTTTCATTTTGATAATAGCCGTACCGAGACAGAAGTGAGCAACCTTTCTTTTTAGGCCGTAGTCTAATATAGGTGATGGGCGTTAAAGACGCGCACGAGTCATGAGCACGTGCTAAAGTGCGCGTGGTATTAAGGCTCTGTAAGATGTTGTAGAATTGGCCTATGTATGACCTTACAATCACAGGCCTATGTGGATGTTCTTTTGAATTTGTTTATTTGATTGGCGTTAAACGTTGTACTCAAGGATATTTCACTTATATGACGGCTTTGTGTTGTGGCTTATGATGGAACACCGGAAAGGGCCCTCGTGAAAAAAACAACAAAAAAAACCCACTGCCAATGGAAAACTCCTATTTTTTACATTAGATCGACAGGGGGTTTCGAACCTATTGAGGGTTAAGTGGCTTACGGTAAGTGACTTACGGACTGCAACACCAATGGCTTTAAAATTCTTTTCGACTACGACCAATCACCTGTATTCAACCATCAGTTGTCAATATATTAACCCACAACAGAGTCATTGTAAGTAATTTATTCGCGAGAGATTGAACAAATTTAGAGCATGTAGATGTAAAAAGGTAAGGGTTTTTGTTTAACGCCACACACAGTGATGATCCTTCAGATCCCTGCTCTTTTTGGGACGAAAACTATAATTGCAACAAACTGACAGTCAACCATATCCCCCGCAACCATCACCTGGCTGCACGGATTTTGCGACACATCTTGGTCATATTTGTACCAGGTTATTGCCAGATCCCATCATGAATAACAAAGTTATGTGCCACGCAAGGAATTAAACGGCTAAACTGTTGAGTTTTAGCTGTGACCTTGACCTTCAACCTAGTGACAGATCTTCGTCACTTGTCCAAAATATTTCAAAATCCCATCATGCCTGACAAAATTATGAGCCGGACCATTTGTATAAAACGGTCCATTGATTAACTTTGGTGACGGACATTGTATGTAATGACAAGGCATTATGAATATATAGCAATGAACGTAATAACGAGGCTGCTTACGATTGACCTGATTATTCGACCTATGCAGACATTGAAAAGTTTCATACCGCAGAATTTCGGTATAAAGCTAAATCATAGTTTCGTGAAATTCAAACACTTTTCTATTCATAAAACTGATTCACACTAGTTCTGAGAGAAAAAAGTAAAAAAAAAGCCGTATTTTGAGTTTCTTTGATATGCATAAATGGCTTTGCGCGGCTGTCTTCCTCGTGAATATTCAACGCCAATGCGAGCCACTGACCTATATTTGGTCAGTTAGGCTGGCCCAGTAGTCACTCGACCTTTGATCAGCTTTAGCATATGATCGTTTTTGTTATCCGTGCATATCTCCTTATTTAGAAAAATGACGAAATGAGGTTGGGCAGCCAATGGAATGGTTTGCTTACAGTGGAACGAACGACAACTTTTGAAGTGTTGTCAGTGATTTAATGACTTGTTTATAAGTGTTACAACAACAACTGAAAATTTTCAATCTATAAAAAGGACTTAGGGTTAGGTGTTAGGGTAAGTTAAAAATTAATCAATCTGTAAAAAGGGCTTAGGGTTAGGTGCTAGGGTTAGGGTTAGAGTTAGGGTGAGTGTTAGCGTTTGACAACATGTGCTTTGAATTGTAACATCTGGCCGGACAGCTTCGGCTATTTCCGGGCGATTTTCCGTATCTGCAGAACTTATTTTCCAAATAAGGAGATATGCACGGATAACACAAACGCACCTCTGTTAGCACTAGTGATAATGTATTCACGGAGTTACCCGAGTCACGAAACCACCTCTGTATAAGGCAGGGCCCCATTCGTATTCTCGCGAGAGTTTCTATAGTTCACGACACGTGCTAAGGTATATCTCGGACGTAGGATGTAGGATAGCTTCTATTTTAGATTGGGCAGGGCCCATTAACCCTCGTGCATACATTAGACATCGTTATATAGATTTTACAAACTTTATTTTTATTTTATACGGTATGTCGTTGGTATTTTTTAAAGCTTATACCTTGGTCCCATACTAGAAAATATAGAAAACCCAGTTTATTTCGTTTCAGTCGAATTTTAGCCGAAATCCTGCGGTATAGTACCTTTAAACTCTTTCACGTGACTTGATTCTCTTGTTCCATTGATCATTTCGACCTAATGTTATGCTAAATAGTTCTATTTTATTTCTTTATTTTATTTGCTGTTACTTGCTCTATGTAGATTTTTTATTGGCGCGAAATGCACTTGATATCTTATAGAATACGTTTGTCTACATGCGACAAGTATTGCCTGTAGCGGTAAATATATCGCTAATGAGATAAAAAAAAAAAAAAGGGCCTGTCATACACAATAGCCGACAATCGGAAGAGACGGAAAGGCGATGTTGAAAAAGAATGCGAGTCGGACAGGAACCCAAATGGCAAAACCGTTAACCTTTAATTGTGACCTAGACGTTCAGCTTGGCGACTCGGGTTATGTATGCCACACATCTTTGTCATGTGGCAATCACTTGTACCAAATTATTGCAGAAACCAGCATGCATATCTAGCAGATATACATTCCGCCGCGGCAAGAATCTGAAAGAAATCCTAAGAAAACACACTTTATAACTCCAACGAACACAACAATATACCGTCCCAACCCTAATAGCGTCCACCCCTGACGAGAAATCTACGTTGGTTTATTCTACCAAAAAGGATTCCGAAACACTGCCCATGGCCAATAGGCCCAAGCCTACTATGAATACATCTAAAATGAACATATTCATATATATTTATCTAATTATTAAACAGTGTAGGGTCATCTCAATTGGGACTGAAGTTGTGTGTATGGGTAGTTTTTAACCTCTCTGACAGGAATCTAAACAGATGGACTTTTTTTTCAGCACCCGCCGTTGTTGCGGGGGTAAAATCAAGGGTAAATAAACGTTGCGGTAAATTCGCGGAGTCATACTAACTGGATTTAGCTTTCAAACTTTTAACGCTGTTAAAAAGTGTTAATACTTTAAATCATAATAAAAACATACGCGCAAATAAACCTCGAGAATTAGGTTAAACAACAAACCTAAATGTATGATGGCAATTGACGAAACAAAATTCAAGTCATACCGAAACAAAACAACTCCTATCAAAAACACCTTAACTTATACTTGTATATTGCGTTCAGTTAAGAAGAAACCTCAAATTTACAAGTAGTCCTTCCGACTCAACATGTAAACTTGAATATTCAGACAACAGTGGACATCTAGACTACATTGATGACAAAATCTTGTTTATTTGCGGTGCAACGATCCATTCTAGACGCAAAACATTTTACTTGAAAACGGTATAAGCATCAAGAACGAAATATTGAAACCGAAATAAACGGAAAATTATCATCTATAAAGTCTAAGGTGTCTCAAACTCTAAGAGATGATGCAAAGTAAACACTCTAAAACCAATTGAATAGTGGAGGAAAATGAAGTCATAATTAAAATGCAAGAAATTTTGTTTATTTCTTATAACTAGTAAAGTTAAGTAGTGATATGATAGCCACTGGTAAACATACAAACGTCTTTTAAAACACATTGAAAAATTCTGGTTTATACTCCGATGGATTCTATTGAATTGCAGAAAATAAGGATACATAAGGAAAAGGACTTACAGCCTGAATCCATTGGCATGCAGTCATGGTTGTTTGCTTGATTGAAAGTTTACGCTGTACTAATGTTGTATGACTCATGACTGCGATCCATCTCATTACACATGTTACATGGAGGATACCACACTAAACGAGACTGGCACTCAACCGCATACAGTTGTACAGAAACAGACTAAATTCAGTCACTGAGTCAATACGGATTGAGTGATTGGTGTAAACTGTCGTGCTCAAGGGTATTTCACTTAAATGACGGCAGTGTATTCCAACAAAAGATGGCGACTCTAACACAACAAAAAGGGTTATTAATGTTGGAAATATAATATTCCTCCAGTGCCAAGTATGACAGCATGAGTATAATCTGGAAATATACTGCCTTTAGCCAGAGGGCGAGACAATATTTATGACAACTTCCAGTAGTAAATGCTCAGATTGTTGTGAGTCAATGATTGTATATCTTAACTGAATCTACATCTAAATTATGACGGCACAGCGTTATCAATTTGCTTTGGTTTCTGAAAATCCAGAATTTTGTCCCACCAAATTCCGCCATGACATACAATCACTGTCTGAAAATGGTCTCGGCATTAAGAAGGAAACGTTCAAACTTCCACCAGAAATAAACCGGAAACTATCATCCATGCAGTTTTAAGTTACGTTTAGTGTCTCAAGTTCTTTATGGCTCTAAAGGAAGATTAGTTTACAAATGATTCAAGAAATGTGTACTAACCAGATTTAAATCGTGTTTGCTAACACTATGTGATAAACCAGACAAACTCCCTTTCTGCTCATGTCAATAGTCTGCAAATTTAAGACCCGGACCCACTAAAGCCAGGGGTTCTTTGATTGGTAGAATCTGATATTTGCATTGGTAATGATTGGTGTGGTGATAATAAGACATTATTGATTAATTAATCATTATGTCGTCAAGGGTTGGGTACCACATGCAGCTCATGATAAATAGCCTCGTTGAACAAAGATTTAATTTAGTCTGAAATTCAACAGCATTCATACTTGATTACCCATGCTATTAAAGACTCGATCAGCATTGGAACAAGGTTAAGATTTCAATAACATTTGAATTAATTTTTAAATAATTCGATCACAGGTAAGTCTTCAGTTCTCTTGGCTTCTCTTAGTGTGCATTAATATATATTATATTTATCCCCCTAGTTAACAAAACAGCTGCAGAATAGTATGGCTATTCAGTTCATCTTCAAGCTCAGTGATTTTAGAAATAACAGGACAAATATATACTGTCTCAAATTTTGTGGTACGTAATGGGTGTGGAGTAAAATAGTTAACGGATATGTGTTGTTTACTAGAGCTGATATGGAAAAGAAACTTGAAAAAGTCACGTCATACTACAGTATACTTTTACAGCTCTTTAGGTATTTGTCTATAATTTGAATTTTTAATTGAGAAGAAAATCAGTGAAAATATCAGAGCAAATACTGTGATGAGGCAAGCAAAGATGCCAGTGACAAGCATATTGTTTATCTGGCTCTCATAGTAATCCATCGGAGTGTTTGTTAGTCCAACTCTTCCGGTCGAACTGGATGTGGTAACGGAATCATGGACTTTTTATCCTTGTCTCGAGACAGGGCTTTCCTCATATCTGAAAAGAAATAAAAATATGTCGCATAAATATTTATGTGCTTGATATTTTAGGCAGCACTGAACCCGATTCCTGAAAGCATAATCACAACAACCAAATGAATTCATACATTGGTAAGTGTTAAAGGCTATACTAAAGGGTATTTCACTTGTACAATGTATGAGCACATAAGTATTCCAACAGTAAGTGCCAGCACTAAGACAACCAAATTACTTGAATTAAGTTCAAGAGAAATATTTATAACTTCCTCCAGTTTAAAGTAGGGCAGATTTAATGTGAATTCTTATAATACTGCCCTTTAATAGCCGGAGGGCAATATCAAATTAATGTCCTGATACAACATTAGAGATTAATTGATTGATTGGTTTTTAACGCCGTGCTCAAGGGTATTTCACTTATATGACGACAGTGTATTCCAACAGTAGAATCTTAACACAACCACAAAATCTGTAGTCACTTTTTTGTGTTTTTGATGTTGGAAAGATAATGTTCCTCCAGTGCTAAGTATGACAGCATGAATATAATCTGGAAACATACTGACTAGGAGCGCACAATATTAGAGATAAAATTTCACTTAACACCGCTAGTACAATTGCGTTTTACCCTATAGTTAAGTTATATTACTAACATTGCCACTTGCCAGCACAACAGGCAAAGGAAACCCCCGTTGACATTACAGACAGTAAACATAAAACTATGCGATTATGTACGCTTTTGAGCTCAGGGAGCCCCAGGGCACAGGAAGCTCTCCCCACCTACCCGCTAAAATAATTAGTAAGCGTTATTATACTCAAACTTTATACCAAATGCATCTTCATCAACTCCACCAGAGTAATACTCAATGACTCGCCGGAACACTGTGTAACCAAGACTACGATACATGTCCACAGCAACCTCGTTAGACACTCGAACAAAAAGATCCACAAAAAAACAACGCTTTCTGAAAAGAAATGACAAAAAATTTATAGAAACACAATCAGATAATTAAAGACATTTCATTCAGACAAAAGTTGTTCCCCTTTTTCATCAGACTTTCCTC
>JAVFBZ010056631.1:1825-12546 GCA_032466195.1 Katharina tunicata | reverse complement strand
GAGATCTTTGCTGATAAAACGGCGATGCTACATTAAGATATATTATTGCGATGATAATGTGAAGCTTAATTTCAAAACTTTTGAAAGCCCTCTAATGTTTCGTTTTTTTACAATTTGGAGACAAATCGATGGCAATGGGATCCAACGGTTTACTGAAATTAAATTCATACTGCAAGTGTTAGTGGTGTTCTTTCCAAGAGATATAACTACGGTTAATTCAAAGTGGAATATTGCAGCATCAAGCAATGTGCATCTTATATGGGCAAACCATGCAGTATAATGAGTTTTTTACCATCGAGCATTCGTATTGCAATAATTATCTAAAACAACTATAACTTTGCCCGAGAAAGCTCGTATAGTTATCTACGTTTATTGTACACAAGAGCGATTCCAATTAGTTTGCAAGATCATTAATATATAGGCTGAGTAAGCCTCTGGGACAAAAAACCTGGCAAACCGGGTCAATATAGGAAGGTATTGCTTCATTTAAAGTCAAGGTCGATGCCGTACGGATGTCACTGTCTTTCTATCTCTTATTTTCTTTTATTCGTCAGCAATAGTTATAAAACATTTACAATATGACTATTACCGTGAAATAAGTACATATTGTTAGACTGGCATTCGGTTTTATATATTTTACTATTGTATCACATATCGTATATGTGTAACTGAAATGTATATTCTATTGCTTTACAAATATCCGTACTAATAATTTTGGTTTGGAAACCGTTGTTTGAGGACAATCAATACTGAAGTCTTTCGCGAGGCTCTATTTCATTCACTTAGTTCTTTTCAGCTGAAGCCGTGCAAGTGTTTTTAAACCAATAAATTAGAAAAAAAGAAGTTTTACTTTAAAGACTTCTTCAGATAAGCTTTCTTAACAACAGCTGCTGTATGAAGTCTACAGTGGCGAGGTAAATGAAACTATATATAATTATTGAATTTTCCCTTTTCATTTAAAACATTATTTTCAGCTTAATGTACCTTTCCAGTGCGTACTTGAGAAAAGAAAGAAATGCACAAAGTTCCTGAAGCTTCGTAAAAAGGTACGATGACTGAGTAGTAAAGTTAGCCTGAGTAGATAGACCGCACACAGCACTTTCGAAAAATAGTGTTCTGAGTGTGTGGATTACTTTCAGTATTGTGTATCCAGAAAAGTCCGTCAAACGATTAAAGGGATTATTTGGTCTTTAACAGGAGACTGAAATTAGCAACACCATTTATCAAAATTGTCGTGTCAAGTTCATCATCTCAGGCTCTCTTTTTTTTCTTTTTAATCATATACAAGCGCATTCACCCGGTGCGGTTTGTGGTAAAAACTTAAGCTTATTAGATGGTATCTGAAATTAAGGTTATTATTTCATTTTCCTAGTATTTAAATATGCTCGACATATGTTGTAGGCCTGATCACAGTACTGCGCAAGTGCAGATAAGACACTCAAGGAGCTGTCATAGGATGGGCTTTGTAAATTAAATTTAGTATCCAGTGTCTAGTGGCATGAGATGCAAATGGCTCACGCAAATATATAAGCATGTTCTGTGTGACCCATTTTTATTTTAAAAATCATGTCTCGAAAAATGAAAAAGAAACCACAAATAAGTTAACGTCAATTTATCCCTGATGGAAGTTGTTACACGGTACAGCCTAGTTGAACACATAAATAAAAATAAATAAATGACAATGCCATTGAAAATACACGTAAGTCTATTAACATACACCATTACGTATGGATAACGAATTCTGCTTTATTATGGAACGATGCTTCGATGTAACTACTAATACCGTTTTCAAATTTCACTTGGACGGTAAACATATATAGGCGGACTTATACTTTACTCGCTTAACAGATGTAGCCAACGGTTCAACCTAAAAACATGGACACCACAGAAGTATTAACGCTGACTTGTATTTACCGTGCTGCCGAGCATCACCATTGTTATTCAAGTAACAACAAATATGATTATTTTCTAGAAATCGAAATTGTTAAAAAGACGCTAATCACGAAACGATGAGTATGAGTACTCTTGATTACAGAGGAACATCACTATGACCAGCGACGGGACTCCAAAACACAAAATAACAACCCTAAAGTTGAAAGTCTGAAAACATTAACATTATTTATTTACCCAAGATCTAATCAAGAAAGGTAAAAAATAAAATAAAATAAATTTCAGTCTCACGAGTTACTTACTCTGATAATGGAATCCTTTATTCCGAACAAAGTAGGAAAACTAAGCAACTTCTGCGACGTAATACCAAGTACATTTTCACCGAAAGTCAAGACAGTACATGCAACCTTTTGTGAAGAGCACACCTTTCAACACATGACTTAACACAGGATTGTTTAACAAGAAGGTGGGCCTCGGAAATTGCTTTTTTAACAGCTTTGTTTCGCTCTAATTCTCTAATCTAACAGTGCAGCTCACAACTTTCGAAGTCAGCAGCCATGTAATATGATAGAAACACGCAAACAACAAGTGCTTCTGCTCGGGAGTAAATGGCTGGCTTTTTATCCAGTCCAGATTTTGTCACGTATCTTGTATAGCTCATTAAAGTGGATATTTTTTGTTCAGCATAAGACACAACTATTTACTCAAGGTCGAGGAATCGTCATCATGGAAAGATTGATGTTTAAGCGGCATTTAGAAGCTCGGTACATTACAAAAACATGACGACTGAGATGGATATACCCAGAAGTTAAAATCCATCTCAGTCGTCATGTTATGCAAAACTATCATGACAAATTTGTTTTCCGAAAATATTGACCTCAGTTACTTTTTCTTGTTGAAATTGAAAAAGTCTAGAAACGGCAATTAGATCTTTATATAGTTTATAGACAGACATACCTTAGATATTATTAGGAGCGCATGAGAGCTAGTATAACCATATACATACTATCAACATTATGACGTCATTAAACATCAGGGTATTATTAGGGGATTCTAAATGAGCACGGTCACAGAATTCGTGCTTGTATATAACTTCTTATTACCTTTTCGCAAGACGCCTTTAGGTTACATATAACAACTCAAGATCAAGATCTATTCAAAAACTTTTCTCTGGGTATGTATCTAGAACATGATGATGATTTAAAGGTTTAATTAGTCGATATCCCTGTGCCAGTGCTATGACTCATTACAAAAATATACTTATAGAATATACGCAGAAGGCCCTTAGATCGATGACCACTAGGGCAACATTTACCTCACGCCAGTCACCCAGGCCATGGCAAAGGCGTCCATACCAAAGCAAATAATGAGTTGCACTTAAAGTCGTTTCACTCATTTGACCGTCCTGTTATCAGTGTGACAGGGACTTATCATCGCAACTTTAGTGAACTTTATAATAAATGGCCAAATGTTAGGGCACTTAAAGTAAATTTGCTACGACCGTACGTAGAATATTGCGTAAGGGAAATATGAAAGTTAATTGAGTCCAGGGGCGGACTCGGGTGCAATTTCACTTCGGTCCTGGCAACTTAGAAGGCGCCATGGGCGAGGAACGCGCCCGTGTCCAAAACTGTGAGGATTAATGGAAACTCGTTACATCTTATCTGAATCATCTAACCACATTAGAGACAAGGACTTAGACTGATAAATATGTGGACAGATCTTTCTCGAATATGCTGGAAAGAATTAAACATAAAACCAGAAAAACGACCATTCGCGGGAAAATTACTCGAAGCTTTTACACATTTCGACGTTTACATATGCGGACTAAATCCTAACTCGCTTCGTTGTTGTAATCTACAGGGATCGGTCTAATAACACGAACATTATACAGGTCTTAACGCTGACCAAGATCTGTTTAATAAAGATGAAAACGAAATCATAAATTAGTTTTCAAGACTTACTTACTTTGATTATGCAATCCCTTATGCCAGACAAGGTATGAACATGAAATATAAAGTCATCAACTTCTGCGATGTGATACCATAAACGTTTTCAGCGAAAGTGTGGATTGTACATCGAACGTTTTGTGGCGAGCACATTTCGCAACACATGACTTAACACGGGATGATATAGTTAGGAGATGTGGCACGAAAATTGTTTCATAACAGCTGAGCCACGCTCTAATTCTTTGAGTTACAAACAATTTCCAAGGTCAGAACCCACATAATGTTTAAACACAACGCGTAAACAACAAATCCTAGAGCCTTGGGAGTGAAGGTTGGTTTAGATCCAATTAGATTGCTCTGCACAAAAAACAAGTAAACAGCAAATGCTGCAGTTTCAGGAGTAAATAGCTGGGTTGTTATTTAGAGTTAATCCCGTAGGCTGTGTAACTGATTAAAGATTATATTTTGTGTGTGTAGGCACAGTTACTCCCAGTTGAGGAATTGTTATTCTGGGCGGATTAGTGCTATGAAAACGATTATGACATATTTGTTTTCCGAAAACAGTGAATTTAGTTACTTAATGTTGTTGAAATTGAAACACTTCCTTTTGAAACCGTATCTATAGTTATTGTAAATAATTTATTCTGTGCTGTGCTTAAATTTGTTTCACTCATTTGATCGTGTTATATCTGTGTTGTAGGGATTTATTATCGCACTACATTTAACTTTAGCAACTAAACTAGAGTGACAAATGTTACAGCTCTTAAGATCAGAACTGGCTTCGGGGGGAAATATCCTCTTGTAGCGAATTTACAGCGATGATAGGTTGAATATTGAGCAGACCAAACAGGATAGTTGGTCGATTACAGTGGCGGACTAGGTTTCGATTTCAGTTCGGCCAAGGCAAGGGGTAAGGAGATGTAGGAGGATTGTGTCCGTGTCCATCGCTTTGAGGAATAAGGGACTTGGATAGATTAGAGTCGAGACTTTTCAGCATTTCTGCTAACAACAACCAGCATTGAAGCCACACTGTCTGAACTGAACATCTTGTAGATCAGATTTTTGTCTTATTTTTTTGCAGACTGAGACATTTTGCGGGAATCGAAACCACGACACTCAGTCAGGCATTAAATCACCTGCAGTAAATGCAAGCCACCTTAACCACTCAGCTATCCGGCCTTCTCGGATAGCTGAGTGGTTTAGGTGGTCGGCATTTACTGATGGCGATTTGGTGCCGGATTGAAGGTCGTGGTCTGGACTCTCGCTAATGGTCTCTGCCTTCAAACTGTTTCTGAACTAGAATCTGGTCAGCCCCAGAGAGTGTCATCCCAAACAAAAACACGAATGTTCAGTTAATGGGTGTCTTTTTAATCGACACCAACATATTTCACAATGAATGCTCAGGGACCGAAGTTGCACTCTGAGGGAATAGTATTCTGAGCTATTTACGGATAATAATCCGATTATAGCATATGTTAAAAGTAATTGTTATATTTCTGATTGGTGCTAACTGAGCTACAACTCAGGGTTCTTAAACATATAACACATCCGAGTAATCTAAACTACCACGACTACCAATAAATGTGCAAAGGCCATCGAGGCATCTATACTTCTTGGCCGTAAGATTTCTCTTTAAGTGGAATTTCGTTGAGAAGTCCAGAAGTCGATTGATACATGACCAACTTTTTCTCAATAGATTTCTTAATTTTCCCTATTTATGCTGTACATAATTGTACACATATAGCTATTGCTTCTGCATTTAAATGAATGTAACACATTTTGTTCACCTTTGTAGCTGGATGAATTTGCTTTGCCGCCATCAAAAAGGAATGAAACCCGAACATGGTGTCTCCAGCAGTTGCAAAATTCATAATTAGCACTAGTGGAACTTATTGTACTACCTGCTTATCATCATTTGATAATTTCATCACAAATTCACCATCACGAATTGACCAGCGATGAGTATAACAAACCATTGTCAGCAACAGGTACGATACTCTAAAAACGAACATTGTATTACTTGATCAAAGTTGATAATCTAACAACATTGAAATTATTAATTTACCCAAGATCTACTTAACAAAGTGGAAAATAAAATCAATTAATTTCATGGCTTACTTACTTTGATTATGCAATCCCTTATTCCAGTCAAAGTATGAAAATGAAATATTAACTGATCAACTTCCGCGATGTAATTCCAAAAGCATTTTCAAAAAATGTAAAGATTGTACATCTAACAATTTGCGAAAAGCACGCGTCCGAACACATGACTTAATCCGACTCTTTTTTTATCAAGACGATGCGTCATGAAAAGTGCTTTATAACAGTTGGGTCACGCTCTTATTCTCTAATTTTAGTACTCAAATTTAGAAATTACAATGTCAGCAGCCTTGAAACCTGTGACAAATAAGTAATCAAGAATAAATAAAATAGCCGAGGTTTAATCCAATCAGATTTAGTGATGAAAAATAGCCGAGGTTCAATCCAATCAGATTTAGCCAAGAAGCCACTGTCACACATTAAAGTGAATATTTTGTGATCGGTAAACCCCGAGTCATTCTGTTATGGAAACAGTGGAATCTGTCTGCCTTGGTCTTCCGACCAACATGACGATGCTCCTATCCTTCGAGAAATCGCTGTCATAGGCGGTTGAGTGCTATAAAAACCAGGCCCTAAAATCGTTGACCATCTTGGAATCAGGAATATCCTGACAGCCACTCCGAGCATTAGGTAGAGACGTTCAAAGGCCTACCCATCAAGGCTAATCTATATCAAAACTCATTGAAAAACATTGTTTGGAGCTGTCGTTCATATGGTCATGTAGTATCTGTGTTATAGAGGTTTAACGTGAATCGCACGATACTTTACTTTAGTAACCAACTATGCTATGGGTAAACCTTTGAGCACCCAACAGAAGAAATTGTTTTAACGGAAAGGATATAACTTACATTTAGTAAAGCACTGTTTAGGAAACAAGAGGAAGCCGTGGTAATGAGAGCAAACCCCAACATGTTGGCACAAATAATAGACAGTGCATAACTTATGAGTACTGATTTTTTTTTTGTACTGAGTTTAATTTTTTTACCAATATACCAGTTAACTGGTTGAAGTCCTCCCCCTCCCCCCTTTTCCCCTTTAACTTTTGAACGAAACAATGACAAGCCACAAGATAATATTCAGAATGATGGGTTGATTACCCAAGCTTATCGTGACTGTTGATGATGATGATAGAATTATTGGCATTTTCCAGTCCTCTGAATAAGAGTCTGATTTACGCCACACCTGTACTAATTTACTTCTATGGTTGAACTGTGTACACTGCAATAGAAAATGTTGTTCGGTTTCCTTAACTTCACAATTATCACACATACCTGTTGTGTGACAGTTTATCTTAAAAAGACGTACATTTAATGGCATAACGCCGGAGAGAAATCTAAACAAAAGAATATCACTTCTGCGATCTGAAATTTGAAAATACCCGTAAGAAAGAGTATTCTGGATCCGATGAAAAAACCTTCCATCTTCATCATTTTCCCATTGTGCCTGCCAGGCTTCTTGGAAATGGGCCCTGAAAGCGGACATAGCTTCATTAATTGATAAACCATCATGTTCAGTAATGTTCGGTAATACAAAAGCAGCCTTAGCCAATCTGTCTGCCGTTTCATTGCCTCGTACTCCGACATGCGCTGGAACCCAAGCGAAGCAAACGTCGACTCCTCTCCGATATAAATCCGATGTAACCTGTAAAATATCATAAACAACGGGCGAAGAATTAAACCAGACCAAATTATTAATGGACTGTGACGAACTAAGGGTTATCGTGACTGTCAACCAAATTTTGGTAGGCCTCCAGAAAGACAACAAGCATGCGCATGTGCAAAGATTAGCTAAACAAACAAAACATCGAGGCAAGATCGTTGACTTAAAATTGCCTTACAAAACTGGAACAAGTGAAGAACGAAAAACATTCTCCCACATGAATAAAACACTGTGTCCATCCTTAAAAAATTAGTGCAATCACGAACACAGGAACTAGTGCACTCGGAATTACCTAGATACAGAGTTCTGTATCGTTATTAGTCTAATCCGTAATCCATATATAACGATACAGAACAGTACTGAATAAAAATGTGTAATTTTTAAGGTTTTGCTTTTACCGATTGTAACTTGCACATTTAGGCGATTTCCAATCCTGTTTGGAATAATTGAACTCCTTGAGATATTTTATTTTTTAAAAATGCCCACCTCGCGCATTGGTAACAATTAAACCGTTATTTTATTAAAATGTTATTATAAGATGGCAGCCAAATTAGAAAATCTCCCTGATTTCTTAGAATTTTGTTTTGAAATTACTACCACGGATCACGTTTTGGACACTCAGAGTAATTTCAAATATAATATTTTGATAAAAATTACACAAAGAATTGCGGAAAAGTTATGTGTCCGCATAGTACATCAGCATCGCCCTGTGCGATGCGGACATTACAATGATTTAGCAGTGCACAGTTATGTAGCTATGAATTACATTGCCTTTGCAATAAGATAAGAGTAAAACACATAAATTACAAGGTACGGTCCTCGAAATTAGGCCGTTTGTGTATCAATAGTGTAATAGTGTGATTCTGAACACAGAAAGAAAGGTGCTCGGAATTACACTGCTTGTGTATCAATAGTGTAATAGTGTAATTCTGAACACAGAAAGAAAGGTGCTCGGAATTACACTGCTTGTGTATCAATAGTGTAATAGTGTGATTCTGAACACAGAAACTAAGGTGCTCGGAATTACACTGCTTGTGTATCAATAGTGTAATAGTGTGATTCTGAACACAGAAACTAAGGTGCTCGGAATTACACTGAGTGCGTATCAATAGTGTAATAGTGTAATTCTGAACATAGAAAGTAAGGAGCTCGGAATTACTCTAATGGTGTATCAATAGTGTAATAGTGTAATTCTGAACACAGAAACTATGGTACTCGGAATTACACTGCTTGTGTATCAATAGTGTTAAAGTATATTTCTGAACACAGAAACTAAGGTGCTCGAAATTACACTAATGGTGTATCAATAGTGTAACACTGTTATTCTGTGTTGGTTCTCGGAATTACACTGCTTGTGTATCTACAGTGTAAAAGTGTAATTCTGAACACAGAAGTCAAGGTGCTAAAAACTACACTGCTTGTGTATCAATAGTGTAATAGTTTAATTCTGAACACATAAGCTAAGGTTCTCGAAATTACACTGCTTGTGTATCCATATTGTAATAGTTTAATTCTGAACACAGAAACTAAGGTGCTCGGAATTACACTGCCTGTGTATCCATAGTGTAATAGTGTAATTCTGAACACAGAAGCCCAGGTGCTCGGAATTACACTAATGGTGTATCAATAGTGTGATAGTGTAATTCTGAACACAGAAACTAAGGTGCTCGAAATTACACTAATGGTGTATCAATAGTGTAATAGTGTAGTTCTGAACACAGGAACTAAGGTGCTCAGAATTACACTGCATGTCTTTCAATGGGGTAATAGTGTAATTCTGAACACAGAAAGTAAGGAGTTCGAAATTACACTGCTTGTGTATCAATAGTGTAATAGTGTAATTCTGAATACAGAAACTAATGTGCTCGGAATTACACTTCTTGTGTATTAATAGTGTAATAGTGTAACTCTGAACACAGAAACTAAGGTGCTCGAAATTACACTGCTTGTGTATCAACAGTGTAATAGTGTAATTCTGAACACAGAAACTAAGGTGCTCGGAATTACACTGCTTGTGTATCAATAGTGTAATAGTGTAATTCTGAACACAGAAACTAAGGTGCTCGGAATTACACTAATGGTGTGTGTAACATAAGTCATCAGTTCAGTTCAGTTCAGTTATCTTTATTTATAGTGGAAGGTTTATCAGTACATTATAATTAAATTTAGCATTAAACATTCAACACCCAGCCTAATCGGGCTTATCATTCACTTTGAATCTTTTATCAATAACCATTACGTGGTCTCAGAGAATATAGCATATCTCTACGTTTGTGAAACTACAGGCTACCGTCGTAACATTATCCTCGTTATTTGTGAATACAGAAGCTTTGCTGGGATATTACATAAATGTGTCGCGAACGAATTGTGAGTGACAAGTCTACACAACACCTAAGGCGCTAAACAAACTTAAAACAAACTGTTTTCTTCTCGTCAGATGTTGTCAAACTTGTTAGGTTTAAATGTATTCTCTGAGGTGAAAGTGATCACTTAGAATTGAAAAAAAGAAGGAACAATGTTACAACATCCATGCGTTCAGGTAATTTCTTTCACTCTTTGTACATATGCACATGTCTGGGCTGAACAGGAATTCGTTAATTAAACTGAACAAAATATAATGGGTTACGCTAGATCTACTTATAGATACTCTCTTATATACTACCGAGCTTAAGTTAAATGAAAGGTAACAACTTGGCACTAACAAGGAAGTGTACCAAAGAAAATAACTTACAAGTCATTGTTTAAAGAGAACAGTCGGGGTTTCTAAAACGGTCATTATGTAATTCTCTTATTTCCAATTAGATATTTGGTAGGTTAATGATGGATGTCAATCTACTATACTGAGATAAATCGGGACAATTCAGATATCCTTGACTATTTCTTTCTGAAACATCTCTCATCTGTATTACCAATCTAAGCACACGAGATCTCATACGTAGGCCCAATTTCCAAAACAAAACAGCGGATCGTCCGAGGCCTCAGAGATCGTGTCATTGTCATACATTAGAGATCTCGCTAGATCAGATTGCTGTATTACTGACAATTTTTCATTTGATCAAAACCTTCGCCTGTATATTTTAACCGGCTTGGTCTTAAAGAAGCACCATTTTATGTAGTAATATT